>MJUU01004156.1:136198-159792 GCA_002080025.1 Modiolus philippinarum
CATTCCAGGTTCAGACAGTGATGAAGAACATACTCAAGATGACCTGTGAACAACTTAAGGCAGAAATCGCCAGACATAACCCAACTACCAACCGAGTACCCACGGACCCATGGACACCAAGACCATTGACCAGATGAGGCTAACTCTTCTGATTGCAACAGTGTTTGACACCCGACAACAATAGTGACAAATTATTTAATGCTTTATCTTGACTGTATTTATATTGTTTATTGATTTTAGTCAGGAGTTTATATTGTTATAAGATAGAATAAATCATTAAACCATGTTACATTTTATTCATTTCACAATATACTGACAAAATTTGAATATGACACAATATATATCACCTATAAAATATTACCTAAAGACATAAAACGTTATAAAAACATAGTTCAATCAACGAGGTAATCATTCAATACATATTTCTATAATTAACAATATAATCATAATTACACCTGGAATTCACAATACACATTCAGATACTCATAAACTTTGCCATAAATAATTACTTCGTATACATTTATATAACACTTCATAAATACATTATTTAAAACTACAATATACAAAATTCAAATTTTTCAACAATACTGGAATAAAACTTTTATTTGAATCCGGGTCGTTTCGCGCCGAATCCTGTTCGCACCCTGGGTTGTTTCGCTCCTATACCCTTTCGCCCCAGGTGCGTTTGCGCCGATTCCTGTTCGCCCTGGGTCGTTTCGCTCCACTTTTAAAAAATATTTTTTTAAACTGTTTTCTTTGTTTATTTGCTCAGAAACTGTTTTAATTGGGAGTACCGAAAATAAGCGAATCTTTTGGAGTTTCTCATTCATGATGTTATTTTTATGGTCCTTGGTTGCATCCCTTCACAAAGATTTGTTTTGTTTTATATATTTTTCTATCACTGCGGACACAAAGAATCGTTTAATTAATTAAATTGGTAATGAAGAGTTGCATTGGCGGTATGATTACGATTTCTGAACAAAGCAGACATGTTTTTTACTTGAGACAGATAGACAGATAACATGCGTCATTCATGACATCCATGATAATAATGAGTTTGTGTCAAATTGGATTGCACTCCTGGATAGTAAACTACGAGAATATTAACAAGATGCCATTTGTTTCTGCACAGCACATTATATCTCGTTTTCAGCCTTTTTGACTATATGGTAAATTCTGAATCTAGACTATATATATCCATTTATTTGTTCATTAGAGATAAAGAAACACAGATAAGTTTTTAATAATTTATTAAATGAAACAATATAAAAAACAGAGAAAAAACAATAAGTCTCCACAAACTTCGTTTGGGAGACTTAACAAGAATTACACTACAACACTCAAATATCATTTACACTCTCTCTTACACATTCATGACATTTTCATCCAATAGATCACAAAGCTTTTCCTCCTCTCACACATAAATATCATTTTCACAAAACATCAAGATTTACCATCTCTCCTACACATTCATGACATTTTCACCGAAACCTCTAATTACATCAGCCAGAACACAAGCTATTCCTCCTCACACATACAAACATCATTTTCACAAAACATTTACCCTTTCTCATGTACACACAAGCACTACCAAAAGATAAGGTATTATATCTATTTTAAGATATAGCACTATTCAAAAAAACATTTGCACTAAAAATTTGAAAGCACTAGAAATCTAAAAAAAACATAGCAAATACATAACATGTTCGATTTATTTAAAGCATTTAATACACACATGTTCATTTCATTCAAAGCATTAAATACACACATGTTCAGTTCATTAACAATTCATTTGGAATGTTCATACATGTTCAGTTCTTTAACGGTTTATTCCGAATCTGGCACACCATAGATGTTGCTGACTGTCTTCAGAAAGTTGGTAACTTGGTACAATGTAGTATTTATCTTGTTGGCCTCGTACTAGGACCAGGCATCCTTGAGACGCTGCTGTAGGGCGATGTACTTAGGATCGATGTCTCGGTTCAAATCTTCCGCTGCCACGCTGGCAAACACAAGCTGTGCTTCCCGTCGTAGTTTGGGTACCAGTTTGTAAATACCAACTCCTTCGTGGCTTTCTTGTTGAGTCTGTTGTGCCAGCCTGTAAAACAAGTAATATAAATTAATAAAATATAAAAAAAAATCAAATGTATATCGAAGGAACAAATCAAACACCTAGAGTAATCTTAAACGAGGAAGTCATTTTACTATCGTGCACCTTTACTAACTATACCATGTGAAATTAATTAAAGTGTCCAATGTACATCTCAAGTGTCCAATGTACATCTCATGCATCTTAGCTATCTTTATCATTTCAAATGTACATTTACTCTTGATGTTTTCTCTGTATAATATCTGGGACTAATATAACAATCCCAGGTAATATGTAGTTTCGATTTATATATATGTACTCCATACATCATGTGTCTACATGTAAGTCTTTTATTTTACGTATTATATGTGTCTTATGTACATTTACTCCACTTATTACAATAATTAATATATTGAACATTATATATACAAAATGTACCTTCAACATCATTATTCGTTCTTACTGTCTGTTGGAAGACTGACCACGACTGCACTGGATGTAGTGAGTTCTGCATCCATTGGCGTTGGATATACTGCATGAAGTCTTGGAGATTTGGAGAGTTAGCACGGACCATCAGTGTTTGAATGTCTTGGTGATGTGTGCTGCGGGTAGGAAAGCAAGAGCTAACAACTGCTTGAGGTACTTGTACATGGTCTGATGCTGTCTGTAGGATGTAGATAAATGTCTCATTGGAACAAGAGTTGTCAGAAGACAACATAGCTCGCNGGGGATTAGTGTGACCTCGATGCACAATAAATTTGAAAGGTACCATCAGAAAATTCTTATCACAAGAAAGTCACATACCAAATATAAACACCCTACCACTAAACAACTTCACTCTAGAAGCAAGATTAAAGTTTTTAAAAAATTGCCCTCAGGGCAAGGTCAAGGTCAAAATTTCTACAAATATGGTACCATCAAAAAGCTTTCATCACAAGAAAGTTGAATACCAAATATGAACACCCTAGCACTAAACAACTTAATTCTAGAAGCAAGGTTAAAAAAAAAATTGCCCTCAGGGCAAGGTCAAGGACAAAATGTCTACAAATATGGTACCAACATGAAGCTCTCACCATAAGGAAGTTACATACCAAATATGAACACCCTACCATTAATAACTTAATTCTAGAAGCAAGGTTAAAGTTTTTCAAAAATTGCCCTCAGGGCAAGTTCAAGGTCAAAATGTCTACAAATATGGTACCAGAAGAAAGCTCTCATCACAAGGAAGTCACATAGCAAATATAAACACCCTACCACTAAAGCCTACCTTCTAGAGGCAAGGTTAAAGTTTTTCAAAAACTGCCCTCAGGGCAAGGTCAAGGTCAAAATGTCTACAAATATGGTACATGTACCAGAAGAAAGCTCTCATCACAAGGAATTCACATACCAAATATCAACATCCTACTTCTTAAGGTCTCAATTCCACAAGCCAGGTTAAAGTTTTGCTGACACCGCCGACGCCGACGCCGGGGATATGACAATAGCTCTCCGGACATTCGTCCCGGCGAGCTAAAAAGGACTTTTTTCTTATTTCACTGTATAAAAGTCAAATTATTGTGTTCCTCTTCTACAATACTCTAATATTGCATCTTTTTGCTAATAGAAAAATGTGTACAGTTTACGCAAATTTGTATCATTGCTTAACATAAGACATTAAGAGAAGGTAAATCTAGGTCTTTTCTGAAACATTTATGTTATTTGCATTTACTCCATATCGTATCATTGTTAATGCTATGTTCTTTTACAAAAAAAAATTACGAAATTACTTACCGGAATCACATACACGGTGCTGCCACTGGAAGCAGGTCTCGCACTCAAGTGCCTGCTGTCGAGGTCGAACCTCTTTCTCACAAACAACACAAGGGAAAGGCATTATTAATTACGATTTCATTGATTGATTGATTGATTATGAGTTATGACGGCGATTTTCTAATTAAAGAAATTGCGCCCATAAATATTACATGTAAAAAATTTACAATTTACTAATTCATGATATACACTTATAAAATATTGTCTGTAGTGCGAGTCTATTCATGATCAGTTTAAAACCGTTTTTATTGTTAAAGTCATATAAAGCCACTCGGCCCAAAAATTAAGTATCTTTAAATAGTCAATTTAAACTTTGATGGTGTTGAAACTAGAAAAAATTAATCATAAATTATGACTTGTTGAAATAAAACACATGTTTACTACTCCGCGGGTAGGTATAGTGACCACTAGGGATCACATTGACCCTAATATCTGGGAGGTATAGGCTCACATCTCGGCATATCCCCACGCAAAAAGCTAAAAAATAATAAAATGTAACACAATAATAAAGGTACAACTAACCAAATATCAACTGAGTAAGTAATGGGGGTCTGTTCGGTGTAGATCTGCCGGGACTATATTTGCCCCTACCTGCCCACACCGCCCAGATCCCCACAGGTTAAACTCAGTCGATTGTGTTAAATAATAATAATAGTTATAAAAGGATAACAATTAACTCTTAAATCAGCCGACTTAGTTATGGGACTCTGTTCGGTGTAAATCCGCAGGGACTATATTTGCCCCTACCTGCCCACACCGTCCAGATCCCCACAGGTTAGACTAAGTCGGTTGTGTTAAATCTTGATCATCTCCTGCCTAGTGTCGGTGTCCCCGACCTACAGGAGCTTGATCTCCTCCATCTTGGGAGTCAATTCCATACAGAACTTTCATACATCATATCAAACTACTGCTTTCCAAACTTTTGGCCCAAGAGAGAGGACAGACATCAACTCGTCAACAAAATACCTTCACTACCTTTTTCTTTCGGCATTCATCCAAAAACCGTCCAGACAACTACAGAAGAAATCCTATGAATATTTAGATACCTTAGAAGAACTAATCAAAACAGAACATACAGTATCCATTGGCGAGTGTGGCTTGGACACCTCGAATACTTCAAAACGTTTAAATCTCCGTCTCAAACCATTTATTTTGAAAAACAATTGGAACTAGCAGTTTTTAAAGATCTTCCAGTAGTCGTCCACTGTAGAGGAAATACATCTGTACATTTTGAAGCTTTGGATTCACTTATTAAAATCTGTCCTCTAAACCATCCCATCCATTGGCACTGTTTCTCCAGAATTCAACCAGTTTACAACCAGGCTTCATCTTATTTCTCCAACATCGTCTTTGGCATCACTCCTTTCATCGTATACAAACCTGATATTGAAAACTTTGTCTGTCGTAATTCAACAACAAATCTTGTACTAGAAACAGATTCACCATTTATTTACCACAACAACAGACCAGGAACTCCTTTCCATATCAATTATGTAGCACAGCATGTTTCACAAACCCTTGACCACATGTTGACCTTCCATTGATTGAAGTCGTTACTACAACAACAGAGAATGTGAAGAGGATTTACCATCTGTAGACTGGATGAGATGCTCTAGATGTTATATTTTATTCTTTATTTTCATCTATATAGTGTCATATGGATGCCAGTTTTTACCAGTTTTATATATATAAGTATATATATATATATATATTGTATTGAATCTTGATGGCTGATTTTTTTACATAATTCTTCATTCCTGATGTTTTCCATTTCCATTGCATTCCATATCGTATCCAGATGCCAGTTGTTTCTACATTCTTTCATTCCTGATGTTTTTCCAGTTCCATTGCTGACTATATTGTATACCGAATAGGGTATAACCATACAACAGTCCTGCTGCTTGAAGTTCATAACCAAATGGTTCTGACGTATTTATTTCTCTTTTATTCACATGCTCTGCTTAACAGTAAAGCCAATTGTCATGTCCAACCAGTCACATCTACCAAGCTAGACGACCTTGGAGACAAAAAATGGTACTACGCCTGCCAAGAACCCTATATCAACAACCAAAAAATACAACGGGGGAGAATGTTGGAGTGATGAGGCTTGTAGCGTAGTAATCTGCAACCTTTAACCCGACCGGAAGTAGGACCTACAAATCAATACCTGTGAGCACTTCACAACTTGATCCTAGACAGAGCAGACGTCTTCCCGACTAACTCAACTGAAGATTGGTGCCTTGTGCCTTTGATATATTTGCTTGGTAAGTTCCAAGTGACATACACACAGTCACTTTGACAATACATTGGTTAATTATCGTAATTAAATTCTGATAGTAAGATTTGATAGATCAAAGAATGAATAAAATAAAACTGTTTTTAAAACATAATGATCTGAAACTATTTAATTACTTCATTAATTATTTGATTAGGATTTATGGTTTTAAATCATCGTTCACTATTTTTATTAATCAATAATAAATCCAATCTGGCATAATTATGTTAATACTATATGACACTATATACACCAATAGCTAATTACGCAATATACTACCTGTAATTATCGGCGCGAAACAACCCGGTGCGAAATAACCCGGAGTGAACAGGTAATTGACCCATTTCCAGTTTTACATGATTTATCTCCCCTCTCACTTCCGGTTTCAAAACTGCGGCTATCGTGTAGAAAGTAATAAAGGAGGATATTCATAGTGTTTTATTTTTCAGCCTTTATTACCATTTCACTGTTAATAAATAATTATGTAAAAATATTTTACACATTTCTCTTTCGTTTTTGTGTTTGAATTAAAAAAGTCTATTTATATTGTCCATTTATCAAAATTTTATGACTTTAGTTTAGCTATACTGTTAGTAATAGTTTATGCTGTTGAAACGAAAAGTTTCTTCCTGTTACACAACTTTGATTGACATCAGATATAATTATATTACACGTACGAGACAGTTGTTACCAGTGGCCACAGGTGACTTCATACAGGTGGTTGTTACAGGTAATCTTGTTAATTAGAACAATCAACAAGACACGATATGGACCTTTGTTTAATTAGCGACAGTGACATAACATAGGTATCTGTTACCGCTAGTAAAGGACATGCTTATTTTTACGAAATTTCTTTGCAACATTTTCTATCTCGTTTACGATGTTTATTTTGTATATGAAAACTTTTTTATTCATATGATGAACGAAATCAAGATTGGACATGAAAAAGAAATGTGCATTTATTTCTTTTTCTTTGTGTATTTCCTGAAATGAAAATAATTTTACTGCAGTCTGCAACTATAATAGATGCAGTCCAGTTTTTAAAAGGAAGCTTTCGAAACTGAATTGAAACACTCTGGAAACGGCACAAGCAATCACATACATAAGGCTGTCCACAGCATAACTTGTAGCAAAAAAGAAATCAATGCTTTTAACCGTTTGTTTTTCGTTTGAGAACAATTTTACTGACACCCATTGCATTTTCTTTTCATTAATATTTGCCACTTCAGAATCGTCCTGCACTTATTCTAATGGTAATTCTCCACAACGGTGTTTCAGCAGAAATGTCTAAAGTAACATTATCCCAATTCTTTGGCTTATATTTTTTAAATCATGACATTCGGCCACATGACCAAATTTAAACATTTGTAGTTTGCATCAATGCAATTTAGTGATTCACTGCCATACAAAGTTCCGTACCCATTCATATTCAAGCAGTTTTAGAAGGCTACAGGGCTTTTTTTCTGTTGACCTAGACATTATTGTGTTGTGTATTGCTGGTTCGCGACCATGCGGGAAATGTCTTTTGTATATATATCTTGTTGAAATCATTCACATGTTATGGTCATATTGTGAAAAACAGTGTAAAAACTTTTCTGCAATCAAGGATTTGTAAAAAATATTGCTAAATTATGTTTTCAGTCATGCTTGTGTAGTGCAACTACTGTGCCTCTGCATGTCTTGCTGTTGCAGTTACAACTAAATAATTTGTGGTCTTACATGTGAGATGTTGAAATAAATCGTTTTCGTCGTATAAAATCAATAATTTATATTTTCATTTGAAATATTCAACATTTTACCATCAAACACCAAACATTATATAGAACTATTTCAAGTATGTCCAGTGTCACCTGGAAATCGATGTGTATTCCAATATAATTTGAATTGAATACATTTTTATCCTTCGTAAGTCTTCAAAAAAAGCTGAAATACAAAATTTTTGGAATAAAAATATAATATAGCGATAATATATGATTTTAAAAGTTTTATAAATGTGAATGCATGTAACTGCCTCAAGTTCTGTGCATTTAAGGGGTAATTTTAATTATTTCATAAAATACATTTCAGTTTGAATAAACATCGCAAAAATGTTTATCTGACCCCCTGCTATGTGTACACGTGTCGGAAGGTGCTCAGGTAAGTTTGTCAGGTCACCTGTGCTGTTCAATACGATTAAAACGAGTGCCGATTTTCAGTTACACAAATAGAAGAAACTGTGGCTAATAGCCGCAGTTTTGTAGTTCGATGATCATCAACCAGGTGGCGCTTTAGTAATTGGAAAGTCGTCAATAGGAGCGAAACAACCCGGTACCCTTTTATTCCAGTATTGTGGACAATACTAGTATTCCAGTATTGTGGTCGCCAAGTTCAAGTGATCATTAAATAGTCACATGGATATAAGCAAAAAATGTAAGTATTGCTTTGTGACAAAGCAATATAAAAAATAAAAAATAAAATAATAAGTCAGATCAGTAAAAGATAAACATAGGTTGATAAACGTAGCTTTGTTAACGACAGATAATTCGGTCTAGGGCTATCTTGAATTTATAAATATTTCCGGCTTTATCTTCTATTTTACAGGAAAAAATACTGTTTACCTAGTCATCATTAGAAAAAACACAGGCGAGAAGCATCGACAGGTACAATTTAATGTAAGGGAAGGAAACTACTGTCTACACTGTAAGTGAGCAATCGGCCATTTCCGTCAAGTCGAAGAAACTTCAGGCGGAAATGACCGAAGGTGATCCGTTCTATGCCCCCCCTTCTATGGATTGACATAGACAACGTATCCTTGCTTAGAGGGCAATCCGATGATGACCTCTGATGACACATTATCAAAATAACCAGAAAACATGCCAACTGTTATATGGGGTTTTCTGTGGTAGTATGAGGCATCAAGATAGCATTTTCAGAGAGATCAGTCCGATCGAAGTTGGGTTTATTGCAGATGCCGCCGGGTTGAAGATCATGCTGAAAACATATCATGAAAATTGTTTAAAGCCCTCGTGTGGGTTTGTAGTATGGATGAAGTTGTATCATGAATAAGTAACCATCAGTATCTTGGGAAAATAGCTTACTATCCCAAAAGATCCAATAAGGAGGGATATCCAGATTTCTGGGCATTTCATTTTGGGAAATAAAAGAAGACTGCATCTGTTTAAAATAGATTGTCGTTTTCCTTTAAAATTCGTTTTTTTTAATTCTGTACAAAAACTGTGTGATTACTAGTATATAGCTAACTCAGCCTAAAATTATGTGTACATGTTTTTGTTTGTGATTTCGCGGGTACCAAACTTAGTCACACCAATGACATCCCCATCCCATTCCTGACTTTCTTTGTGTTATTTAAAAGTTCCGTTGCTGGAAAAATAAAACATACACATATCTACTATGGTTGCATTAATATTTGTCCTTTATTTATTCATTTCCTTTTCTTTTCTTTATTTTTCTCAGTATTTTTTTAAATAATAGACCAATATGAATTAAAAAATATCAACATGGTTCCTGTGGCAATTTACCGCTGGTAGTCGCATGCACAGGCCAATGCGCGGACCGTGAAACCGACCAATCACCGGATGCCAAGCTAAAGAAATTGAATACTGGTTTGTCCAAACGATGGGACAAGTGAGAATTTAAAAATATTTTAATACCATATGATACCATAGAATCATTTATGGACGCAGGCTTATACAGCCCCTATATCCATATCTGTGGTCGACTCTATCGGGCCTGCCGGTGCGTGACTTCCGGTTCTATGTTGTTGTTGGCACAGCAAGTCCTTGTTGGAGTCATAGTTAACTTCTTGATTTTCCCAATATTTGTCGAGCAAGATCTCAAAATGTTTTACATCTTTAGCCTGAATGACATTCTCTGGCAAGGCATTCCATGCATCTCCTACTCTGTTTGCAAACGAGTATTTCCTTACGTTTAATCTACTAAATCTCTTTTTCAGTTTCAAGCTATTTCCTCTTGTTCTTGTGTTTCCATCCAGTACTAGCAAATTTATTGAAACCTCTTCATCGTAAATACCCCTTAGAATCTTGTAAGTCTCAATCATGTCCCACCAGCCTTCTATACCTCAATGTTGGTAGTTTTAGCTTCTTTAATCTTTGTTCATAGTCTAGGCCCTTTAAGGAGGGGATCAGTCTCGTTGCTCTCCTTTGGACATTTTCAATACATTCTATAACTGACTGTTTATATGGACTCCACACTGCGGCTGCATATTCAAGATGTGGTCTTATCAGGGCTTGGAACAGATATTTAAAGCTCCTTTCGTCTAGATAAGTATAAGTTCTTCTAATTAGCCCCTTGATGCTATTAGCTTTATTCACTTGTGTCTGAATATGCTTTGAAAAGTTTATGTTTTCATCTACAATCACCCCAATGTCTTTCTCTCCCAATGATTGTTCCAATTTTACTTTATTTCCGTCATTGTCATATAAATGATAAGTTTGGTTAATATTATCTGTTACTCTCTTATTATTTACTGATATGGCTTTACATTTGTTTGGATGAAATTTTAATAGCCATATGTCTGACCAAGCTTGAAGTCTATCCAAATCAGTTTGCAGGCTACCTCTATCTGCTGGTTTAGCAATTTCCTTATATAGCTTTGTGTCATCTGCAAAGAGATATGCAGCCGCTTCTACGCAGTCAGGCATGTCATTTATATATATAACAAATAATATAGGTCCAAGTACACTTCCTTGTGGGATACCACTTGTTACTTCGTGTTCTTTGGATATATGCCCATTTACTGTTACCCTCTGTTTCCTGTTTTTTTAAGAAGTCTTCTACCCAAGTTGTTACCGTAGCTTTTCATTTTCTCAATAAGTCTTCTGTGTGGTACCTTATCAAATGCTTTCATGAAGTCCATATAAATTGAGTCAATTGTTCCCACATTGTCTAGTATTTCCGTCCATTCATCCAGTACTTTGAGGAGTTGTAGTGTTGTGGATCTTCCAGAGATGAACCCAAATTGCTTTTTACTAAATAAGAAATTCTTGACAAAGTGATTTACTTTTTGGTTCCTCACTAGTTTTTCCATCAATTTGCAAATCACACTAGTTAGGCTCACTGATCTATAGTTACCAGGTTCTGACTTACTCCCTTTCTTAAATATTGCAACTATGTTGCCTAATTTCCATAATTTTGGTACAGTGCCCCTCTGTAGTGATTCATTAGATATCATTGCTAGTGGTTTGCATAGTGTATTCCTCAGTTCTTGGAGAGACTTAGGATGGAGTTCGTCTGGCCCTGCTGACTTGTTTGGGTTGATTTCCTGTAACAATTTAAGAACTTCATTAGTTTCAATTCCCTTATCCTGAAATGGATATTCAATTGATTCCTCTTTAAGCTCTGGGGTAGCTCCATCTGGTTCATGTGTAAAAACACTGCTGAAAAAATTTGCTAGTACTTCCGCCTTCTCGGCATCCCCTTCTGTTACCCCTCACTCCCGTTATCTTTTGTGTATTTTAATTCTGATATTCCAGTTTTTGTTTTCCGTTTGGAGTTGGCGTATTGCCAAAATCTCTTTGGATTTTCTTTGGCATTTTTTGCAATTTCTTTCTCCATATTCCTTTTAGCCTTTCTCACCAGGTTTTTTACTTGATTTCTTGCCTTTATATATTCTTGATATTTTATACCGTCTCTGGTTTCTAAGTACCTTTGCCAGCATCTATGTTTTTTCTTTATCTTGGCTACTGTCTTGCTGTCTAGTGGTAAAAAATTGTGTTTTTTGCCTTTTTCCCGGCAGAGAAATTGACAACGGGGATATTCTTAGCTCTAGCTGCATTGTACTTCAAAAGAAATATGTCGATCATTTCATCTGGGTCTTTTCCACCAAGTTCCTCCTCCCAATTTATATTTAGGTCAATATTCACCCTTATAGTAGTTCCATCTCTGTTGATTAGATTCGTTTTCACGTTGATAGCAGCGAAATTTAATACAAATAACACAGTGGTCACTACTTCCTAAGGGGCTTTCATATCTTATGCCGTCAATCATATCCTCCTCGTTTGTAAAAATAATGTCAATCATACTGGGTTCATTGTTTGCTCTAGCTCTGGTAAAGTCTGAGGTGTGCTGAAAGAGGTAGCTTTCTCTTATGTTTTCCATAAATTGTTCACCTGATTTATCTCCTGTATTTATCCAGTTTTTCCAATCTATTCTGGGGAAATTAATTGCATGGTGTTTCTTATAAAAAAAAACTAGAAGTTGTGCTATCAGAAATGATGGCCATCCCCGCACTCTGTTTGACACAGAAAACAGTTGTTATACACCCTGAAAGTAATTATCCTCAACAATTTGGAATTCAAATTATGGAAAGTCACTATTTTTACTAGGAAAGAATACAGGAATATATGGTTGTTTGGAAGAATTCCTAAAAACAAGTGTTCTCTGAGATTTTCAGGACGTTCGCCAAAATTGGAATCAAATATTTTGAAAAAAAACAGTTGGTGGAAACGTTTCTCCTAATTCAAACAAATTATAAAGTATGGTTGCTAGGTAGAATTCCAAAAAAACAAGTGGTCTCTAAGACTTTCAGGAAGTTTGCCCGCAAAATTGGAATCAAATAGTTTGGAAAAACCAGTTGGTGAAAATGTTTGTCCTAATTGAAACAAATTCTAAAAGTATGGTTGCTAGGTAGAATTTCAAGAAATAAGTGGTCTTTGAGACTTTCGGGATATTTACCGAAATTGGAATCACATTTCAAAATTCTAAGTAGTCAGAACTTCATTTCTTTCCAAACATTTCAAAAGAAAATATGAGATTATATGCTAAAAGTTAAAAAATACGAGTCTTTGACATTTTCAGGAAATTTACCAAAGTTGGAACAGGAATCAAAAGCTTATTGCACATCGTCAGACTAAATGCTATAATTCTATTACAAATTTAAATCCAAAAATGTAGGAGGAGTTCCAATGACAAGCTCACATGTGTCAAAATCGATATCTTGGGGCCTCTTGTTTGCACAAAGACCAATATCAAAAATCCGAAACCTTATTACGCATCTTCAGCCTATATGCAACAATTCTATAACAAAATTAAATCCATTAATTCAAAAATGTAGGAGGAGTTTTACTGACAAGCTCACATGTGTCAAAATCGACATCTTGGAAGACCAATATCGAAAATCCGAAACCTTATTGCGCATCTTCAGCATATACATGCAACAATTCTATAACAAAATTTAAACACTTAATCCAAAAATGTAGGAGGAGTTCCACTGACAAGGTCCATCTAGCGGACAGACAGACAGACGGGCAGACGGACCGACGGCACCAAAACAAAATCCCACATTTTCTTCAGAAAAGTGCGGGGGTAAAAAAATTATAGTTAAAAAGCAAATAGAATAAGATTGTAAAAAACATGAGAACAAAAAAAGAGTGTAATTTCAAAATTGGACTTTTTGGGCATTTCAAATCAGATCTCGACTATCATACATAAATACAGGATAGATAATAGTGTTGCAAGCAATTCTTTATATATGAATGATAATATTTGTATGGTAAGGTGAGCTGCAAAGGTAAAATGTGCTAACAGTCTTTTTTTAAGCTCAGATTGACCGATTGGTGGTGAGCCACAAAGGCACCATCCATCTTGCAGTCTCCGGTTCTTCAATAACTCCACATGACCACGAACACCTCTTTAAAAAGGTGCTTGTAAATCGGTGTTCATTGTGGACGGACCCCAAGATACACAATGTATACATATATACAGTTATATGACATGAGTGAGTTCGCAAAGCAAAATTTTCCTGTGTATTTCAAGTAAAAATAGTCATTGTTCAAAACATTCTCTAGAGTTCATTTCTGGTCCAATTTTTATATTCCTTATACCGCTGAAAAGAACTTGACCAGTAGCTTCCAACTGTAATTAAGATAAAGTTTTATGTTCCATAGTTTACATTGTGTAACGATTTAAACATATCTACAAATTTACAACGTTGAGATATAACAAATTTTGGTGATGAAAAATTCAATCTTTATTTAAATAATTATAATGAGAAAAAACTGAACATAAAATTATTTCTAAATTACTGACAGAAGCTCCTGGTTAAGCCCTCTTTAGCAGTATAAAAAATTCGAATATCGGACAACAAATTAATTCTAGAGACTTTATTTAAGAGTGATCGTTTTTACTTGAAATGCACACGGAAATTTTGCTTTGCGAACTCACTCATGTCATATAACTGTATATAGGGTAGAAACTAGAGAGGAAGAAGGAATGGTTTCCGGAATAGAAAAACAAAACACGGGATATCGAAAATGCACACGAAACAAATGTAGTCATAGCTCAAGCTCTCATAAAACCTGGGAGTTGTATTATGTGCTCTGGTAGGAAAATATCATGTTTCATAGCAACGGCAGGAACAAAGGATTGGTAATTTGAAATAAACTGTGGACACAGGATATGTCTCGCCCGCCCCTTGTATCGCTTAAATTTGCACATTGATCACTCATGCACGACAAAGGGGTCAGGGCCACCATCTGGGTGTGGAATCTATGTACTCCCCAAGACGTAACCGCTTGTCAAATATCAAGTGGCTAGGACTACTGTTACAGGCTGTAAAAATGTAGTGATCGTTCATGCGTGACTAAGGGGACAGGGCCATCATCTGGGCATTCAATCGGTATGTACTCCTCAAGACGCAACTGCATGTCAAATGTCAAGTGGCTAGGACTACCGGTACAGGCTGTACAAAGTGCTTGTGATCGTTCATGCATGACTAAGGGGCCAGGGCCACCATATGGGTATGGAATCGATATATTCTCCCAAAGACGCAACTGCATGTCAAATATCAAGGTCATAGGACTACTGGAACCTTTCAGTGATCATTCATGTGTGACTAAGGGGCCAGGGCCATCCATAGGGTCCAGTGAAAACTACCCCCCTCCCCCCACCCCCATGGCGGTCGTCTTGGATTGAGTACAGATCTGAAAAAAACATCACTGTCACAAAAGATCACCAAAAGACTACTGTAGCCAAGTTTGCTACCGACTGGCCAAGTAGTTCAGGAGAAGAGTATCTCTGAACTTGTGTTTTCATTAATGTCTAATGCTAAACTTTGTTCAACCGTTGGCTGCCATCTTGGATTGAGTGTGGACCATAAAAACACTATCACCCAAGGACCATTGTGGCCCAGTTTGGTTCCAATTGACCTTGTAGTTTCAGAGAAGATCTTAAATCTGTTTTCCATCAGGGTCCAATGTTAAACTATGTTCACCTCTGGCGGCCATTTTGGATTGAGAACGGACCTAAAAAAATATATTATTTTTACAGGGGACCAAATAAGGACATTTGTGGTCAGGTTTGGTTCCGATTGGTACGCTGGTTTCAGACGGAGTATCTTTGGATGAAAAGTTTTCGCCTGACGACGGACGCAAAGTGATGGCAAAAGCTCTTCCTGCAGGATGTGAGACGGGGGTCTCTTCTCTCTTTGCCAACATTTTATTTATCCCTTTTTCCCAGTTTCGACATTTTTATTAACTTTTTTTTCAAATTTCACATTCCTTTTTTCCTCCACACTCGTGTTTTCCAATGTTCCTATTTTTTCCATAATTTTTCCCATTTTCCAAATATTTTTACACACTTTCAGATTACATTTTCCAGAGCCGTGAAAATAAAGATGAAAAGTGTTTTAACCTATTCTGGTTCTTGTTTCACTGTAAACAAAAAGGTGCACATGCACATGATGCAAATTCTTCAAAGTTTTTGATTATCGGAGGTAAAAAGGTTAAATGTTAATATTTATTTTTCCAAAGTGCTCAAATATCATTTTACTTGATTGCCCTAATCCTTTAGTATTTTAGCATAAAATTCCTCTTCCCAAGTAGATATTCATCTGCTTAGCTAATTAGAGATTTATTAAATTGTGAATTCTTCGTGTTTGTTCACTGTTTGAAATTGACAGTTTGCACTGAAGATCTTTCATATACTGAGAGAGACTTGGCTTATGAAAACAAATGTTTTTGTAATTATTTCATCATGATTTCAAATTAATCGTATCTGATATAAAGACATTGGAGATTACTTAATTGTATAAAGTGATGTGTATTATATAGGAAATAAACAAAAAGGAATGTCCATGGTCTAAATTCAAAGGTAAGGATGTTTGAAAAAAAACATAGAGTGTAGATATTTATTATTCCGTGCAATGATTGGCCCTCTGTGAGTTTAAACTTCAATTCCTTCTCCGAATTTCGTTTTGGAGACGGCTTATATGAACAAAATAGAAAAATTACGCGTTTTATATTCAGTTGCAAGAACACCGCTTATAGTATTTGTATTTTACGCATGTTTTTCAAATTGCCCACGTCTTGATGTGGATGCTTTGTTCGTCCGTCCGTCTGTCCGTAAGCAAGATTTCCTGGTTTGTATTATGGGGACCGATTTGAAATTCTGTCTGGAGTTTGAAATTGGTGATTTGTATCATAGGTTTTCCCGCAAACACCTGCTCTTGTTTGTCAATACTTTTAGTACTTTAACTTGGGTCCAGATTTCAGTAAAAATGTCTTTGCTTGTATCAATGGTAATGATTTGAAATTTGTCTTAAGTCAAAATTGTGCAAGAAATGGCCAGTTTGTAAAGCTGAATAGCTCATGTTTGCGAATACTTTGATTTTCAACAATAAACAAACTTTTTGTTACTCTTCTTGCCTAGTGTGAGTGTAGCTGATTTTAAATTACGGGATTTACTTGTGTATGTCGCGGGACCGTTTGCTCGTCAAATGCTTGATTTTTTTTTTGCTACCAAACCCTATTTTCGTCAAAGATTTTTTGGCTTGTATCAACGAGAATAATTTGAAATTAAGTATGAAGTTTGGAAATGATTATTATAAGTGTACCTTGTAAGTACTTTTATTGATCAATATGGTTGCCTCTTCCTGTTTACGGATACTTTAATTTTTGTCAAAGATTTCTTGACTTGTGTCAGTGGGAATAATTCTAAATTATTTTATATTTAGTCTGAAGATTTTCAGTGGTTTTCAGGTCTATTGGGCAACTACTACTGTCCTTTCTGACTTTGTCATTTTCTGGTTTGATTTCACTTTTTTTAGGTATTTACATCTATTCAGTATTGGGAACAATTGGACCTTTTCACTGACAGTACATCCCGTATATGACTGATGCATATATTATTACCGGTACATCCGTATATATATATATATATTTTGCCTGTATCAGTTTTATTTACCCCTTTTTCGTTGTTGCCTCATAGTCATAAATTTGAAAAACAGCGATAACATGATGTCAAAGAACACAACAGAAACAATATTAACAAGTTATAACTGCGTTCACAAGCGAAACACAAAAGTCTCCCAAAACGAATTCCTGGGAATTATTAAACCCACTTTTAAAAAAAATTTGAGCAGGGGTTCCCCTTATAACCTTACTAATACATATAGCTGTCTTTGCTTGTATCGGTTGTAATGATTTGAAATTTGTCGCAAATCAAAATTGTGTAACAAACGGCGGAGTTGTCGAGCTGAATAGCTCATGTTTCCAAATACTCTGAATTTCAACAATAAACCAACTTTTTGTTACTTTTCTTGCATGGTGTCAGTGTAGATGATTTTAAATTTCGAGATTTATTTGTGTATGTCGAGGGACCGTTTGTTTGCCAAATGCTTTGATTTCCCTATTTTCGTTAAAGATTTTTTGGCTTGTATCAATTAGAATGATTTGAAATTTAGTATTGATTAAGTGTGCCTTGTAAGTAATTATTGATCTAAATGGTTGCCTCTTCCTGTTTCACGGATACTTTAATTTAACTAAGAACCGGCAATTTTATATTTAGTCTGAAGAATTTTAATGGTTGGCAAGTGTATTGGACAACTACTCAGTCCTGTAAAGAAAATCTGTCCTCTCTGACTTTGCCATTCAGTTCTCGTTTGATTTCATTTTTTTTTGTATTTTTATTTACCCTTCTCTAGTTGTTGCCTTATAAATTTGAAAACATAATGTCAAGAACGCAACAGAAACAATAAAAAATAAAAACATTTGAAGCAAAAATTCCAAAAAACAAAACTGAAAGACAGAAAATTGAAAAAAAAAGGATAAAAGCATAACCACGGTGAAACCACTTGGGTTTTGACACGACTAAGGGTAACTTTAGTGTAACTATATTGAAAGTAGAGCGCCACAGAAGAACACGTAAGGAATATTTCTTTATACCAACCGCACATAACAACAACAAATAATTTTGAAAGGAACACAATTTTGATTTTAGATTTAATCTTCTGTGAGTTCATTAAAAAATTTTGTGATTCACAAGAATGCGCATAAAGCATTGTTGTGTCGAACCTGTTCAAAACAAACAAAAATATGTCTCTGGTTTATCAATTAACATATAGATTGTACAAAAACTTATTCTCACATGTTTTCTATCATTTAGATGCCAATGAATTTGAGAGACATTCGTGTTTTTTCAAGACTACAAGAAAGTACATCTTACATATCCTGGGCTTTCTTTACCCTGTACGTCTCAGCTTTACTCTTCGTTATTGCAATATTCACCAATAACTGGTTTACATATGGAACCAACGTAAAAACTGGTATCTGGAGCATCTGTATGTTTCAACAACCAATAGGAGCATGGAAGTGTGATCCTATACAACTAGGTAATAAAATAAATACCCAAGTTACTGTAGGTTTAATTTCTGCATATGGCCATTTCGACAACTTATGTCTCTTCGGTGTAGATCGAATCAATACATATGGAAGTCCGTAAAACAAAACATTAATTAAATCTGAACCAAAATGATATATAAATGAAATGACAATATATGATAAGGTCTGGCAATAAAATACGTAAATGTCTATGCGATAACAACCAACCTTACCCAAAATCCTTGACGTCGCCGGATCAAATGACGTCGGTAAAAAGACACCAAAAAGAGAGACTGGGCCGCTCTCCCGAAACATGATGTAAAACATTTCTGAAATGGACGTTTTATTTATTGGCCATCTGTCGACACAGAGGCGACACAAAGTATTAGGATAAACAATTGTTTATATCTTGATACGTCAGTTTATGGGTTTTCCAGCTGTTTAAATTCGGAATTGAACACATATGAAGACGTCAGTTTTTCTTTAAAAAAGGACATAAATGCTTTAAATTCTCATTTATAGTCATTTGTATTATAAATTGCAGTGATATGAAAAGGAAAGGAAATGTGGGTAGCTGTCAAGGAGACAACATCCCATATCCAGGTTAAAACGACCCAAAACAAAGCACCTAGGGGTCACCATACGGTCTTCAACACAATGAGGAACCTCACACCATATAGCAAGCCCTAAATGGCCACAAAAAGGTAAAAAGGTGAATAAATCAATGGAAACAAACATACGGTGTGTTATATGCAATATGTCAATTTTTATTAAAACTGCAAGCTTGAAACAAAATTCAAGATTCTTAACAATCTCTGATTACTACAATTAAACACTACAAAGTGAAGCAACGAGGAAAAGCAGATCAGTCAAGTTTTCTTCTGAAAATATTAAGTAGTCTCTCATTCATGAAATTAATGAACAAAAACGATGGTAAACTTCTCCCCTGTTTTATTCCCGTGGCTCGAGCTGTAAAAGGTCGATTGCAAACAAAATACATTAATAAGATAGACAAAAAACGAATTAGTTTTTTGTCTATCTTATTATCTTATATGGGACTAAAATTATTTTGAGTTGTATTGTATTAAATTTATGTTATGAACATTCTTAATGATAAGAGAACTTAGAATGGTTTAAATACATTTTAGGATTTGCTGTTACAGTCCAGGCGTTCTCAATGATTGCCTTGTTGGGATATGTATGTACAACCGCATTCCTTGCTATATATGTTAAATGTTCCACGACACCTACAGCTATATTGCCGTTGACATTATCCCTCTGTCTTTTGTGTCTTTGTATTGGTAAGTCCAATAAAAATATCTTGTCATTAAATTCCGTGTGCCGAGATTTTTACCACCCTAACAACAGTAGAGATGATGAAATACCTCAATAGCATAGTCCGGCTTTACCAGGCTAGAGATTAAAAAATCGTATTTCATTCTGATATATTTATTTATATTACATATGGTATAAGTTTCTATTAGTCTCATTGGCTAATACGCTCACGTGATTTTAAGAATATTCAGTATATTTCAGCGTTGTTTCTAATTTAAGTATATTGACGCCATGTTTCTGTTTTTAAGTATATTGACGCTATGTTTCTATTTTTAGTTTTATTGACGCCGTACGGGCTGTCTTTGGGCGAGCTGTTCTTGACACGCGAACGACGTTCTCGGGTTAAAAAATCGCCCAAATGACACGAACATCAACCCGAGAACACTGTTCGCGGGTCGAAATCTCACACCACCTTTTTGGTAGGAGTGCCAAGAACAAATATGGCGGACACTGGGGAGAAAAGTCTGTGTGAATTTGAACAATGTCCGATTACATTGAACAGCGATCTTTAATACATTCTTTTAGTGCGGAAAATTGTTTTTTCTTGTTTCAAAATAATTTTGAAGATAATTAAAATTTGAAGCGCGATAACCGGTTGACATATGAGGCCTTTTTTCACGTTGATTAGCAGATTCGTTATTCTTTCACATGGAGAGGTAGTGTACACGTAAAATAAACAAAAAAGTAATATAATCACTAAGATGCTACAGAGAAAGTTCTTAATTCAACTCCAATAAACCTCAAAAAGTGAATATTCAATACAGGAGTGTCCTTAGCTATAATCGATATTACCGATTATTCGGATTCCGTTTGAATATTTTTTGAAATAGTGGATTTCCTATGTTTTGGGGTTCTAGTTCTGCTGATGAGGAATTAATTTCCGAAATGGCCATATACAGCTCACCAAATTTATTGCAGTTGGAGTTAAAATATGTGTTATGGTCTCGTGTTCATTTAATCCATATTCTTTCGTAGATCCAGAGTTATAACCGAACTAAACTGTTAAAAAAACCGGACTTTTCCTTGAGTGCCACAGTTGAGGCAGAACATACTTACCCTTCCGAAGCACCTGATTTTACCTCCAATTTTTGTATGGGTTTCTGTGCAAGTACTTTAGTTTTGTGGTGTTCTGTTCATTTTTAACTTTTTGTTTGAACAATTTTGTTCAATTGTTTGGCTTTGTCGTGTGGTACAGTAAATATACATGAATTGATGAATTGCCGTGTTTTTAACAGTTAATGTGGACCTGCTATATTAGCAATGAATGTCAGTCAAGTATATCCGTCAGAAACCTCTCAATATAAAAAAGTCAAGACAACATCACCGAATTCTCGTATCATTTAATATATGCCCACATTTTAAAGCCAATTCGTCGCCATCTTGGTTCCGTTCTTGGTGTTTGAGCGAGATTATCCGAGAACGGAGTTCGACTCGACTCGAGAGCGATAATAAATCTCTCGCCCAAAGACACCCACGTATGTCTGGATGGACTTTCAGGCTAAAGTTGTTTACTAAGAAAGGTCTTATGAAAATAATATTGGAAAACACGTTACACATTAATAGGAGTTTCCGCCGGGGAAATAAAAGAGGATATTAAAATGTTTTTACAGAGTAACCACTGAAATCAATGAAACATATATTTAGCATTTGTCACACGTTTTTTTTATTGCACACTTCACGTAAACACGCTAATAAAAAGGGTGACTTGTTTGTTTTTTTATTTGCAATTATAAGAGAAATGTCGGCATGGCCCAAGAGCACTCATGTAATAACTCATTCTAGATTATGGCAGATCACACCCGCCTTCAAATAAAGGTTCTATTTCTAATAACATTCCAATGTATTGACAAAACTTTCTTCCACAAAAATATAATGAGATACCATAAAACTTCATATGTAATATAAAAATTATGGACTTTTTACTCTGTCAATATGTTAAATATGGAACTGTGAGGAATATATTGACCTCGGACTCCGTCTTCGGTCAATATAAACCTCACAGGTCCATATTTAACATATTGACTTTGTAAAAAGTGCATTTTCATCAAAGACCTATTTTTTGGTATGGGGTGTCATCTGGGATAAAATTATTCTATATTCTTACATTTCTTCAAGTCTAACCTTAGACCAGTTTAATTGTCAATTTGGCTACAAATCCTTAGATCAGTTTTATTTGCCATTTGACTACTAATATTACAGTTTGTCAACTAAGTTGCTTTTAATAACCGTAGAATTGTTTTACGAAAAGAAGACAATACTCGCCTCTGGTATCATATGAATCATTTGTTTTGTTATTTATTGAACTATTTTCATACTCAACAAAAGCGTTCAAGGATTGGAAAAAAAACTCTGTTTTATTTTTGCAAAGACTGCATCATTTTTATGTAAATATGATGTGAATAAATACGTGCAAATGATATTAAAAAAAATATTATATGCCCATCTAGATTTAACTATGCATAAAATTATGAGGGCAAAGATAAAAAAACACTGTTTTATTGATGGGAAATAATCTTTCCTGTACTGTTTTAAAATTTGCTTGAAATAATCATATCATGCATTTCCCTCTGTATTAGTTATAAACAATTCAATTTAAAACAACTCACGCTTACATTAAGTTTATTACCAAATACCATATTTACTGAGATAAGAATTAAATACCAATTTTAGTTGTATAGCAACCACAGGAAACGTCAGTGGGTTATGTCCCTGTACCAAGTGAGTTATATGGATACAATTTTTACCATGTTTTAAGGAAGACCTTATACCAAAATTCTTGCCAGCAGCTAAAACTTTTTTACAAATTGACAGAAATATAGGTCATTTTAATATGAATATCTATTGTAAATTTATTAATGATGAATGAGAAGATGTTAAAAGAATGACTAATCCAAGAGTGACTGGTCATTGCCCAGTCTCTATTCGCTATTGATCAATTTCAATGAACCTATTTTTCTATCAATTTGTAAATAAAGGGCTACGCCGAGCGCAGCATGATACGACCGCAGCATGTCAACCACTGAAATTTCAACAAAAGTAGTTAAAAGTGAATGTGGACACACTCTGTAAAGAGCTTGACAAAATAATTAGATGGACACAAAAAGAAGCTTGACACAGTTATTAGCTAGAAACAAAATAGGGAAAAATTCATCCTTTTTGATCACTTACTGATGAAAAAAACATAAGAGCTATGCAAAATATGTACTATCAACTAAAACTTTACATCCATAGAAATTCAAAGAAAAAAATTCCATCGAAATCTGATGAAAAATAAAGATATGACATATTTAGAAAAATTGCAATTTCGGCCCCTAGGCTTTGACCCCATGTAGCTCGGAAACGGTAAGAGCCACGCAAAATCTGTTGCCATACCTCTGAAAGCTTAGATCAAGAGGAATTCAAAGAAGAAATCCAATCAAAATCCGATGAAAAATAAAGATTTGACATATTTAGAAAAATTGCAATTTTGGCC
>MJUU01004156.1:159869-171803 GCA_002080025.1 Modiolus philippinarum
TGAGGAACCTCACACCATATAGCAAGCCCTAAATGGCCACAAAAAGGTAAAAAGGTGAATAAATCAACGGAAACAAACATACGGTGTGTTATATGCAATATGTCAATTTTTATTAAAACTGCAAGCTTGAATCAAAATTCAAGATTCTTAACAATCTCTTATTACTACAATTAAACATTACAAAGTGAAGCAACGAGGCAAAGCAGATCAGTCAAGTTTTCTACTGAAAATAATAAGCAGTCTCTCATTCATGAAATTAATGAACAAAAACGATGGTAAACTTTTCCCCTGTTTTATTCCCATGCTCGAGCTGTAAACATAATACATTAGTTTTTTTGTCTATCTTATTATCTTATATGGGACTAAAATTATTTTGAGTTGTATTGTATTAAATTTATCTTATGGACATTCTTAATGATAAGAGAACTTAGAATGCTTTAAATACATTTTAGGATTTGCTGTTACAGTCCAGGCGTTCTCAATGATTGCCTTGTTGGGATATGTATGTACAACCGCATTCCTTGCTATATATGTTAAATGTTCCACGACACCTACAGCTATATTGCCGTTGACATTATCCCTCTGTCTTTTGTGTCTTTGTATTGGTAAGTCCAATAAAAATATCTTGTCATTAAATTCCGTGGGCCGAGATTTTTACCACCCTAACAACAGCAGAGATGATGAAATACCTCAATAGCATAGTCCGGCTTTACCAGGCTAGAGATTAAAAAATCGAATTTCATTCTGATATATTTATTTATATTACATATGGTATAAGTTTCTATTAGTCTCATTGGCTTATACGCTCTCGTGATTTTAAGAATATTCAGTATATTTCAGCAGAGACATTTAAATACGTGTTTTATATGTCTCTGATTTCAGCGTTGTTTCTAATTTTAGGTATATTGACGCCATGTTTCTATTTTTAAGTATATTGACGCTATGTTTCTATTTTTAGTTTTATTGACGCCGTATGTCTGGTTGGACTTTCAGGCTAAAGTTGTTTACTAAGAAAGGTCTTATGAAAATAATATTGGAAAACACGTTACACATTAATAGGAGTTTCCGCCGGGGAAATAAAAGAGGATATTAAAATGTTTTTACAGAGCAACCACTGAAATCAATGAAACATATATTTAGCATTTGTCACACGTTTTTTTTTTTATTGCACACTTCATGTAAACACGCTAATAAAAAGGATTACTTGTTTGTTTTTTATTTGCAAATATAAAAGAAATGTCGGCATGGCCCAAGAGCACTCATGTAATAACTCATTCTAGATTATGGCAGATCCACACCTGCCTTCAAATAAAGGTTCTATTTCTAATAACATTCCAATCTATTGACAAAACTTTCTTCCACAAAAAAGTAATGAGATACCATAAAACTTCATATGTAATATAAAAATTATGGACTTTTTACTCTGTCAACAGGGCTCACCACACTTCAAAAGAACAGGGAGACTTGAAGTCTCCCTGATGGTAGAAATAGGGAGACTTCAGGTCATGACGGGGAGACTTGTTTGCGCGTATCCGCAACTGAATTTTCAAGACTTTTGTGTTTGATTTACATATACACTTATTCAACAATGGCAATAAATCAGTGTTTATCATTAAAATACCATTGATATTTCAAGATCTACCATGTAGTTTTTATTAAAAAAAAAAATATGATTTTAGCTTCTTATCAATTTTATGTTTCTTTCACCCAAAAGCTTATGGTTGGAGGTGCTCCTGCATTTAGGTTAGATTTACATGACATAAATTTTCTTTTATTTATCCTCTTTAGTAAATGGGTAGTTTATCACTCAGCAGTTGCTAATCTGCTTCATTCTTTTTTGAATGGTTCTCCAAATATTAGAGGGATATAAATAGATTGTTTATGTTTGTGGACATTCTTTATATAGACCACTTCCGGTTTGAACTGGGGTACATATAAACCACGAAACGAAATCGAAACGAAACGAAACGAAACGAAATGAATCGAAACGAAACGAAATAAAACGAAACGAAACGAAATAAATCGAAACGAAACGAAATCGAAACAAAATCGAAATGAAACGAAACGAATCGAAATGTATTTTTGATTATTCTTGAATATAAAAGTTATTGCTTCAAATCTTATATATCAATGACATCAATGATGAAAAAGACATGTAAATATGCATATTACATTTCACATTGGACATCGCACAGAAGATCGGAAGAACAACACGATATACAATCCTTTACCACATGCAGATTATTTTATTTCATAAGTTGATACTTTCAGTGCAGTGTACGATTTGATATCTGCTAAAATAAGGTAATTACATGATTACAGTACTCGCAAATTAAGTACTATGTTCAGGATGTAAGAATCCATACATGTATAATATTGCCGTTCATAAATACTAAGAATGAAAGTAAAATCATTTGCCTTGTCAAAATTTTATTCATCAGCGTATGGCATAGTTTAAAAATATATATGTTGTGCAATGGCCACGAATTAACTATGGAACAAAATAAAATGGTATAGTAGGCCACGATTAAAAAGTAAAAAACACAAAAATATACAAATTTAAAAACATATAAAATTGAGGAAAAAATTGAAAGAAGGGATGACTGACCAACGTTTCGGCCGTATGGCCTTCCACTAGGGGACTACCGGGCTGAAATACGGAGAAGAAGATGGAAATGACCAGAGAAGGCAGACCTAATTGCATGTCACAGATATTACCTGTGAAAATCGTGCAAAATCTTGAATAAAATCAAAAAACGAAGATAAAAGCATTAGTTTTCTGTACTATGCAAATATTAAATTTCAATACATTAATAATATTATAAAATAGACTGCTTTTTAACATTCATGCCAAAGGGTCGAGCAATTCCAAGAAAATGGATGATTTTTTGTTCAAGAAACTGTCGTTGTTTCTCACCTGCNACGGTTGAGTGGATGATTTTTTGTTCAAGGAACTGTCTGTCGTTGTTTTCACCTGCATGCACTAGTTTGTAAAACGACAGTTATATGCATGTCCAGTATGCTGTGGCTAGCTCGCCAAAAATGTTCACTTACTGGGCAATTCTTTCCATTGGTGACGCTCTGTTTATGTTCGACAAAGCGATCAACCAATATACGGCAAGTCTCACCCACATAGATCATCGTACAGCGTTTACCGCCAACTGCAGTAGATTGGTGATCGCTTTGTCGAACATAAACAGAGCGTCTCAAATGGAAAGGATTGCCAAGTAGGTGAACAATTTCGGCGAGCTAACTACAGCATACTGGACATGCATATAACTGTCGTTTTACAAACTAGTGCATGCAGGTGAAAACAACGACAGACAGTTCCTTGAACAAAAAATCATCCACTCAACCGTTTGGCATAAATGTTAAGAAGCAGTCTATAATATTATTAATGTATTTAAATTTAATATTTGCATAGTACAGAAAACTAATGTTTTTATTCTCGTTTTTGGTTGTGTTCAAGATTTGGCACGACTTTTACATTGAATATCTGTGACACGTCTTAGGTCTGCCTTCTCTCGTCATTTCCATCTTCTTCTCTGTATTTCAGCCTGGTAGTCCCCTAGTCGAAGGCCATACGGCCGAAACGTTGGGAAGTCATCCCTTCTTTCCATTTTTTGTCATTTTTATATTTTTTTAGTTTGTATATTTTTGTGTCTGTTACTTTTTAATCGTGGCCAACTATACCATTTTTATTTTGTGACATAGTAAAAGATTGGACCTTGTTGAAAAAAATGCAAAGATTTATCTTCTATGGAACAACGGCAGTAGAATACCGAAGGAACAATAAAGCACAACACATAAATCAAATTCTAGAGACAAGGCAATAGCGAGAACACCAGAAGACGGAGGACAATGGAACTTCGATACACTAACATGTTAGGAATTATCGTCTTCAAAAGTGATTTCAAAACTGTCAGCACTAATTCCAAGATGACCACCAGTATGAAAAATTACATTGAACCCCTGGGGACACATATTCAAAAAGATCGATCATCGCTGAAAATAGAGTGCACAAAACAAAGTCAGTCATAATAAATATATAAAGGTCATAATAGTCGTACTAATTCCTCTTCAAATAAAGTTATCTAGTAGGTCACGTCGACTTCATCCAAGATAAACATAATGGAGAAGACATTTAAATATTGGATTCTTTAGAAACTCTCCTCTGAAACCCAAATTTTTAAAATCAAACAAAACTTGGATATAATAATTCAGGTATGTTCCTTAAAAGCTGTCGTTTTGTGGTACAAGTTGGAAAGCAGGCATGTAGTTTGAAATTGGGCAATATTGGAAGACTATTCCGAGATCTTTACTGCTGTATGCCAGCCATGTTCCAGGTGTACAGTAGCATGATGGATGCAATTTGATTTTATTCAACATAAAAACTCCTTGTCCATGGATCGTCAGAGTGACTTCTTCATGGAGTGTCATAGTCCTGGTATGGTTCGTTTGATATTGCAACGGTCAAGCAAGTGGCTAAAGTTTTATTTCAACAAGTTGTAATTTTACACCCCAAGCCGACTACTGAAAGACCGACCGCAGAGAAAGAAACATTGTTGATAATTGGTTGATGTATACCACGTGGTATGTAAAACGAAAAAACTTCGGTATTATGTTATTTGGTACTGCCCTAAGTTGATTTTACATTTGATTCAAACCAATCAAATCTGAAATCTTATGACGGTACTGTCAATCAATTATTCTACAAACACACTCTTCATCGCCTGCTTGTCAATCAATGAACAACAATGTGTAAAGTGTGTTTCTTTTACCGCAGGCTGCCTTACAGGACGTCGACTTGGGGTGTAAAATACATCTCTTTAAAATGTAACTTTTTCCACTCGCTTGACCGTTGCAATATCTCACGTTGGTATATACTAGCAGACCAGTGCGATTATTGGTATCTTTTGTTGTTTATTGTCTTCATTGGTCTATATGGCTGTAATCTTTCATACCAGAGAATCTAATGCGTTTCCATAGTTGTAAAACTCGTTACTTCATTTTATATGAAATGCAAATACTAGGTGATTACAAGTTACAATCTGTGGTCTTGTGTAGTTTTATTGGCCAAAGATAGACTTTCCCGACCAAAAAAAAGTTTGCTTCGATGTCCTACTATAAGGTTCCTATCAAGGATGTCATTCTTTTTGGTGACATAAAACTTATGTGAAAAGAATGTTTTAGTTCAAAATAAACTTTATAACTACATATCAATTTATCTATGGCCGTTTTTTTCAAAATAAAATGCAAAATTTTAAAGTCGGAAACTGATCATACAGTCTGCATCTATACCTTTTTTTCAAATCTTTGTACATATAGTGGTATTGACTTTTCAAGCATTTGAAAAATTCAGGACCTAGAACACATAATCTTAATTAACTAAAACTTTACCCAAATATCAATAAAAACCATAAAGAACATGTTTTTATTTAGTTTCACAATTTCATTTTGATTTCGTTTCGATCAGGTTTCGTTTCTATTTCGTTTCGATTTATTTCGTTTCGTTTCGTTTGATTTCGTTTCGTTTCGATTCATTTCGTTTCGTCTCGTTTCGTTTCGATTTCGTTTCGCGGTTTATATGTACCCGTTTGAACTGTAGTTGAAACATAAATATTTAGGACAATTTCCAATGATTTTTTTTTTAATAAATGTATACTACAAAGTCAATAAGTCTTGATTTTAAAACCATGAGATGATGTTAACAATCTTTGAGCTTTGCAAACACAGGAATAAGCATTAGAAATCTTATCAATTTACTTCCTTGTTACCGGAAATAGAAAGGGTTATAATTAGAAGTGTCAAAATGCTCAGGCAACTTGAAATCGCTTTTGGGGGCAACTTTAGGCGACTTGAGGCACAACAGGGCGACTTAATCGCCCTAATCGCCCAGTTTGGTGAGCCCTGTGTCAATATGTTAAATATGGACCTTTTAGGAATATATTGACCTCGGACTCCGTCCTCAGTCAATATAAACCTCACAGGTCCATATTTAACATATTGACTTCGTAAAAAGCCCATAATTGATAAATATTTTTATCACAGACCTATTTTTTGGTATGGGGCGTCATCTGGGATAAAATTATTCTATATTCTTACATTTCTTCAAGTCTAACCTTAGACCAGTTTAATTGTCCATTTGGCTACAAATCCTTAGATCAGTTTAATTTGCCATTTGACTACTAATGCTACAGTTTGTCAACTAAGTTGCTTTTAATAACCGTAGAATTGTTTTACAAAAAAGAAGACAATACTCGCCTCTGGTATGAATCATTTGTTTTGTTATTTATTGAACTATTTTCATAGTCAACAAAAGCGTTCAAAGATTGGAAAAAAACTGTTTTATTTTTGCAAAGACTGCATCATTTTTATGTAAATATGATGGGAATAAATACATGCAAATGATATTAAAAAATATTATATGCCCATCTAGATTTAACTATGCATAAAATTTTGAGGGCAAAATATGAAAAACACTGTTTTATTGATGGGAGATAATCTTTCCTGTACTGTTTTAAAATTTGCTTGAAATAATCATATCATGAATTTCCCTCTGTATTAGTTATAAACAATTCAATTTAAAACAACTCACGCTTACATTAAATTTATTACCAAACACCATATTTACTGAGATAAGAATTAAATGTTAAAATTTTTCAACCACAGGAAACGTCAGTGGGTTATGTCCTTGTACCAAGTGAAAAGTGGATACAATTTTTACCATGTTTCAAGTAAGACCTTATACCAAAATTCTTGCCAGCAGCTAAAACTTTTTTATAAATTGACAGAAATATATGTCAATTTAAATTGATTTACATTTATGAATATCTATTGTAAATTTATTACTGATGAATGAGAAGATGTTAAAAGAATGACTAATCCAAGTGTGACTGGTCATTGTCCAGTCTCTATTCATCAAAATACAGTAGCTATTGATCAATTTCAATGAACCTATTTTTCTATCAATTTATAAAAAGTTTTAGTTGCTAACAAGATCTCACTTGAACCACTATAATTTAAATATCAAAATTGGCTATTGATATGCTAATTAAAATTACATTGTATCTCCACTTTGACCATATATAACTAACTTGGTACAGGGAGATAATGGACCAATCTGTAAGATTAGTTGTACAAAAAGCGACAATAAAACTGGACTAAGATTACACTTAAAGAACTGTAACATAGAAGCCATTATGAAATTTCTGGAGGATTGGCTTAAGAACCAAAGATCATAATTTTATAAAATGATAAATTAGATACCCCATCTTTATTTATAAAATATCTATAGGAAACTGACTTACCTGAAAAGCTGAAATCGAACAAAACAATATTTTGTGATTATATCTTGGCGACTATAGTGAAATTCTGGAAGAAACTGCTAGACAATGTAAAAACTCCCCTTGAAATGCAGTAATATTCTGAAAATAAAAAGGGCTAAGCTGAGAGCAGCATGATACGACCGCAGCATGTCGACCACTGAAATTTGAACAAGTGTAAACTAAAATGAATGTGGACACAGTAATTTGCTGGACACACTGAGGACCTTGACACATTAATTAACTGGACACAAACTAGTGAAAATTTAATCCCTTATTACTAGGATATTGTAAGAGCTAAATAAAGGGCTACGCCGAGCGCAGCATGATACGACCGCAGCATGTCGACCACTGAAATTTCAACAAAGGTAGTTTAAAGTGAATGTGGACACAGTAAAGAGCTTGACACAATAATAAGATGGACACAAAAAGAAGCTAGACACAGTTATTAGCTAGAAACAAAATAGGGAAAAAACCCTTTTGATTACTTACTGATAAAAAACCGTAAGAGCTATGCAAAATATGTACTATCAACTAAAACTTTACATCCATAGAAATTCAAAGAAAAAATCCATCGAAATCTGATGAAAAATAAAGATATGACACATTTAGAAAAATTGCAATTTTGGCCCCTTTGACCCGTTGTAGCTCCGAAACAGTAAGAGTTACATAAAATCCGTTGACATACTACTGAAAGATTATATCAAGAGGAATCCAAAGAAAAAAATCCCATCGAAATCCAATGAAAAATAAAGATTTGACATATTTAGAAAAATTGCATTTTTGGCCCCTTTGACCCCTTGTAGCTCAGAAACGGTAAGACCTACAAAAAATCCGTTGAGATACTGCTGAAAGCTTAGATCAAGAGGAATCCAAAGAAAAAAAATCTCATTGAAATCCGATGAAAAATAAAAATTCTACATAATCTGCAAATTCGCAATTTTGGCCCCGTTTGGCCCCTCATAGCTGGGAAAGGAAACAAGTTACCAAAAATTTAATAGCTGATTGCTATATTAATTTTTCGCAAGGAATCCATTGAAAAAAACTGCATCAAAATCGGACTTAAAATAAAAAAATTATTTTTTTTGAGATTTGCCCCTGTTGGGCCCCATTTATCTCGTGAGTGGTACATGCTACGTGAAATCCGTTGGCATACTCCAGATTGGAAATTTCCTCAGGAGCACACTGAAACAAACCCCATCAAAATCCAATAAATAATAAAGATTCTACAGTCAAATATGTGAAAACACCTTATTTAACCCTTTTTTGGCCCCTAATTCTGAAATGGGTGGGGCAAAAACCTAAAGGAAAAAAACGTTTCTCAAGAATGTTCCAAGAACGGTACATGCCACGTGAAATCCGTTTTTGCATAACTCTGATTGGAAATTTCCTCACGAGGACACTGAAAGAAACCCCATCAAAATCCGATAAATAATAAAGATTCTACAGTAGAATATATGAAAACATCAAATTCAACCCTTTTTGGCCCCTTTTTTAAAAACGGGTGGGGCCACAATGACCAAAACTATGCCAAGCCTTCCTTTTGTGTCAAGGAACATTGTGTTAAAATTTCATAAGGATTGGTCAACTGAAACTTAAGTTATTGACCAAAAACAAAAGTGTCTACAGACAACGACGACAATGCCGACGACGACAACGACAACAACGACGACCGCACCCTACCATTATACGACCGCAAAAATTTTTGTGGTCGTATAAAAACCCATCATATATAGAAAACTGTTGACCAAGAGGTTAAAGAATCTCAGCTTTAACACCCTAGAAAACTCTAGGGGAACAAGGGGTAAATGAATCTTAGCTCGGAAAAACCAAGATAACCCTAGGGGGAATCCAGGGGAAAAGGAATCTCAGATTGGAACACACAAATAACTCTATGGGGAAGAGAGTTTTTATGAACAGCTATTTTAATGCAAGTACTTTACGTTTCAATCTGAAGTTTCATTTTTTTCTACAATTTACTAATAGATTGAAAGCCTCCATAAAATAGAGAAAAGGTCTTTATAAGTTTAATTAAAAATTTATCTTGCTGTTCAAAAGTGTGAAGCAACAATTCTTTTCTATTTCAGCAAGCCTACAAATGATGAGCCTTGTTGTATATGCAATTAAAGTAGAGAATGTTATAGCAGATGTAACAAAGAACTACTCTTCAGGGAAACAAGTTATTTCTTGGTCATTTGGTGTTGCATTAATATCTATTGTCATGACTACAGTATCAGCCATTTTGGCTTTCAGTGAAGTAAGAAAAATAGGGACAAGTACCATTGATAGCGCAGATACTTGACGTGAAACCTAGAAAAGAGAACATGATGGAATATAATATCGTTATCTAGAATATTTTACCAGTTAAACAGTAACAAATCTATGAGGAGAACCTTAATTATGATTTTCAATTTGTTGTCTCTGCACATTTGGTTTCAAGAATTAAATTGCATATTGCAGTATGCGAGCCTTCTTTCCATTAGAGAAGAAAATAAAATAAATGTATTCAAATTGTTTTTCTATATATATATTTATTATACGTCAGTATGTATTTTCTGTATAAATTGTTATTTGATAAATTTACTTTTTTTCACTCTTTTCACAAATAGACTATTTCAATGACTATTGACTGGTGATGAACTATTTACTGGTCATAATAGGATGGTGAACTATTTACTCGTCATTAAGAAGGAGGATGAACTATTTACCAATGACGTCACACTTATACCTTTATTGTTCGATTTCTGTACAATAAAACACTTATTTACTGACTATTCCAAAACTAGCAAGTTTATGGTTCCCTAGATATTAACAATTCCTGATGTGAATTTCCCTCTGCTTCGCGTCTCAGGGAAACCATAAACTTGCTATTGTCCTCATAGCCAGTAAAAAGGTGTATTATATATGCCATTCCTTTCCAGATATGTTTTTCTCCATTTTAGGATTATTGTCCCCACCCTCTTAAAGGAAAATGTTGATGCTTACATCTGTCAATCATACTTTTCTTGTGAACTCCTCAAACATTTTTGAATTTAGGAAATTAATTTTGTTGTAGACTTGTTGCAAAGAGTCTGTATATTGGCAATAAGCTTTGGGAATTTTGAAAATCGTTCCAGATGAAAAATCAAGAGGCACACATTTTCAGATTTAAAATTTTCTTATAGAATTATTGCATATAGTCTGTAGATGTGCAATGAGTTACAGTCTGTCGATGTGCAATAAGTTTTTGAAATTTCAACTTGGTTCCAACTTTTGTAAATTTCCTGAAAGATATAATACAAGTACAATCTAATTCATATCTGGGTTATTCTGTTCAAATATCTGGGTGTCAATAATACCATGAGTTGCATCTACCTCATTCAATGGAATTATAAACAAATAAACTGTGGACACAGGATATGTCTCGCCTTTCCCATGCATCGCCTTAATTTGCACATTGATCTTCAGCAGCAGCCATGATACCAGATGTATCACTGATCAAAACTGATCACAATCATGATAATGCAACTGCATACTTAAGATCAACGGGCCACTATGAGTAGTTGATGTTAAACAGACACAAGAATGTTAAACAGTGAAAAGTTTCAAAGTCAGTGGAGCATGACTGCGGGGGCATAGACATATTACGCCACTGAAACTGATCTGTACTGATGCTAATGCAACTGCATATCAAATATCGATGGACTACTATGAGTGGTTGATGGTAAACAGACACAAGAAAAAACTTAAACATTGATAAAAAGTGCAAAATTTTGAAGTCAGTGGAGCATGACTGCGGGGGCATAGACATAAAACGCCACTGAAACTGACCTGTACTGATGCTAATGTAACTGCATACCAAATATCAATGGTCAACTATGAGTGGTTGATGCTAAACAGACACAATAAAAAAGTTAAACATTTGAAAAAAAAAACAATTCAAAATTTCGAAGTCAGTGGAACATGACTGCGGGGGCATAGACATAAAACGCCACTGAAACTGAGCTGTACTGATGCTAATGTTACTGCATTCCAAATATCAATAGGCTAGCACAGGTGGTTGATGTTAAACAGACCTAAGAAAAAACAATTGTGGATGCCGCCGCCGCCGGAATCACCATACCTATGTCTCGCTTTTTTAGACTATCGTCGAAGGCTCGACAACAAAACTTAAATTTTATTCATTACTTTTTTTATTCTTCAGAAGAATTAAACACAAACATACAAATGTAAATGACATGTCTTCATATGTGAACAATCTCTAACAACTTTACACAGTGTTTCTCTATTAATAACAAAAATAAACAATATCACATAAGATTTTACAATAGTACAATAGATAAAGAATGCTTTATTAAGTTTATAGCACACAAAAGTGAGGAACACTCCAGTGCTCAATCTCCTATGGAGTTCCAAGACTTTTTGCCATTTTTAGCCAAATTTCTGGGAAAACAAAGAAAAATCCCATGTGGATCCATAACAGAAAAATAATTCAGCATATAAAATTACTTGAATTTATTAAACAAGAGGCTCTCAAGAGCCTGTATTGCTCACCTGGACCATGGATGATACAGATAAAGGCATTTCCAATAGGGAAAAAAACATAAAATTTGGCAGAATACTTTTTTTT
>MJUU01004156.1:171855-188554 GCA_002080025.1 Modiolus philippinarum
ATGAGATACTGGCCTGCCGGATACCTTTTTTGGAAGGGACTATCTAAGGATCATTGTGACTAAGTTTGGTTATAATTGGACTGGTAGTTTCTGAGAAGAAGATCTTTGAATGTCTTTCCCATAGGGTCCAATGTTAAAACCATGTTACCAGCTGGCAGCCATCTTGAATGAGGTACAGACCTGCTGGACACCTTTTTTGGAAGGGACCATTTAAAGACCATTGCGACTACGTTTGGTTATAATTGGACTGGAAGTTCTGAGAAGATCTTTGAATGTCTTTTCCAAAGGGTCCAATGTTAAAACTATGTTCCCCGCTGACGAGGTACGGACCTGCCGGATAGTTTTTTTGGAAGTGACCATCTAGGGATCATTGTGACTAAGTTTGGTTATAATTGGACTGGTAGTTTCTGAGAAGATCTTTGAATGTTTTCCCATAGGGTCCAATGTTAAAACTATGTTCCCTGCTGGTGGCCATTTTGGGTTAGGTACGGACCTGCAGGATAGAATTTTAAAGGGGACCACCCAAGGACTATTGTGACCAAGTTCGGTTCCAATTAACCTAGTGGTTTCAGAGGAGAAGATCTTTGAATGAAAAGCTCACCACGGACGGAGGGACACCAGATGATGGACGCCAAGTGATGGCAAAAGCTCACCCTGGCATAGCCAGGTGAGCTAAAAACTATTCCATTCTAAAACAGTATCATAGTTATAAACACTGACTAAAAATGCATTTAGATGAGATTATTAAATACAATATGAGCTCTGTTAACTTTTTTACAATCATTTTATTTTCTGGAAGCTATAAGTGATATTTATGTAAATATGTTTTAGACTGTAGAATGACTCTAAGATGAAGCATGACAATAAAGAAATTCTTTTTTCCTGTAACGAACATATTGCTACATATATATGATTAAGTTATTTAGTTTGTAGTCTAAGCTGATACAAAGTATACAGCATATGATTTGAACAAGAGTACCAGAAGAGTTTTGTTTGAAAACATCAATGTCGAATTTTCACTGGGATGTCTAAATTTTTATATTTACATAAATCACATAACAAATTTAATACTCCATTTGCTCATTAAAATTTTTGTCCAAAACTGAAGCATTTCTAATCATGAGAAACATGCTATTTTATGAAGGTCTGTTAGCTTTTTTAAACTGGTGTGAAATATCAGCTGAAGAAATCTTCTCTACTAGTTTCAACGGCAGGTCAAATATTTGTTTTTACTTTTGCCAACAATGTATTCAAAGACATACTGTATACTCATTTGGAGGTATTCTTTTTATTAAGTAATTAATTAAAATCCTTCATAAAATAGGACCATGTAAACTAGAATGATAAATATAAATCATTTTGTGCTTATGATGTCATGCAATTAAGTAGAATATGCTTAATAAATAGTTAATGGGTTTGACTATATAATATTTATTGCCTTTGATGGATGCTAGAATTTTAATGAAGAACTCACTTAATCAATAAGGAATCTCTATGTTATAGACAAGACATATCAATAATGAATATACATCAACAAAACATCACCATGAATGCAATAACACTAGTACATATATACAATGTCACTATATTCAAATAATGATACAACAGAATGAATAACTGAAAGACTTAATGTGTCAAATAAATAAAAAACAAATTATAATTGATAATATGTTTATATACAGGTAAAATGAATCACAAATGTTTACTTATAATAAACCAGATTAACTCAGCAGTATAAGTATATACATGTATAATGGCGGAAAATAATTGCATAATAGAAATTATACACTTAGGTCTGTTCCAGAAATAATTGCTTTGGGGTGAATTAAAATTTGATGGGTTGTGGGGTATATTTGAAACTTGTGCTGAAGAAAGGATTAGAAACAGGAATTAAAATTTCTTGCTTGGTGGATCCTTTAAAAGTGCCTTCCAATCCACTGTACAACTATTTCTGGAACAGTCCTTAGAAAAAAAGGTAAATAGATATAACAATGTGTCAGCATTGATATATATGTTCCTGTAAAAAGGACATTAATATCAGATTATATACATATGACTTCTGTGGGACACACATACATATAAACAATATATAAATATAATTTTTTTTTAAGTCAGCAAGTGTTAATTGTTTTTTTCTTGCCAACTTATATAAAACTTATTTTATTTATGTGTGTGTAGCTCATAGAATTTCATTTAACTAAAATAAATTTTGTTTATAATTCAATTCATTTCAACAAGTAACAAGATGTATTTATGAAACACTATATATGCCCCCAGATTCTACAGTAAAATATATGAAAATACCCACTACTACCCCTATCTGACCCTATGACCTTGACCTTTGACCTAATTTTTTTGCATATTTATGTTCCTCTTGACGAGACCTATACACTTGCCAGGTATTAAAAGTCTATCTTACATAGTTCAAAAGTTGTTTATTACCATAAAAACACCCAATGGAACCCCTTTATTCTGAAACAGATGAAGCACCTTTGGACCTCTTGTTTATTGAAATGGTTTTAATTGTTAAAAGTATCTGTTTAAACATGCCATAAGAAACTTACAGAACTAGAGGCTCACATGAGCCTGTATCGCTCACCTGGTGACCTGTTTTATTCATTGTCACTAATAGACCACCCATTCATACTATAAATCAGTTCACCATATGTTACATTTTCATTCTTGGATGAGGTACAAACTAAAAATCACAAACTTTGGAAGGGATCACCCAAAGAAAATTGTAACCCAGTTTGGTTCCAATTGGCTCAGTAGGTTCAGAGGAGAAGACATTTGAATGCATTTTCTGTAGAGTCCCTATGTTAAACTATGTTCCCTGCTGGCAGCCATCTTGGATGAGGCAAGAAGGTAAAAATCACAAACTTTAAAGGGGACCACCCAAGGACTATTGTGACCAAGTTTGGTTCAATATGGCTTGATAGTTTCAGAGGAGAAGATCTTTTGATGCATTTCCCATAGGGTCCCTATGTTAAACTATGTTCCCTGTTGGCAGCCATCTTGAATGCGGTATGAACATAAAAATCACAAACTTTGAAGGAAAACATCTAAAGACTATTGTAACCAAGTTTGGTTCCAATTGGCTAAGTGGGTTCAGAGGAGAAGACATTTGAATGCATTTCCCATAGGGTCCCTATCTTAAACTGTGCTCCACGCTGGCAGCCATCTTGGATGAGGTACAAATGTAAACATAGAAAGCAGCCACAGCCTGCTAAGCTCACCTCGTTGCGCAGCATTGTCACATGTTGCACATGTCAGTAAACAGGAATGGACTATAATCATTCTTTATAACAGATTCAATCATGCGTAAAATGTAGGTCAGAGACAGCATCAGAAGCATGAATTGTTGTTGTCATCCCAAAATGCATCACACATACCACTATGGTTGATGTGGGCCATGTCAGTAAGCGGGAATGGACTTTAACCATTCTACCTAACCAAGTCGCTCATGCGTAAAATGTAGGTCAGAGACAGCATCCGAAGCATGCATTGTTAATGTCATCCCAAAATGCATCACACATACCACTATGGTTGATGTGGGCCATGTCAGTAAGCGGGAATGGACTTGAACCATTCTACCTAACCAAGTCGCTCATGCGTAAAATGTAGGTCAGAGACAGCATCCGAAGCATGCATTGTTGTTGTCATCCCTAAATCCATCACACATACCACTATGGCTGATGTGGGCCATGTCAGTTAGTGGGAATGGACTTTAACCATTCTACCTAACCAAGTCGCTCATGCGTAAAATGTAGGTCAGAGACAGCTTCCGAAGCATGCATTGTTGTTGTCATCTCAAAATGCATCATACATACCACTATGGTTGATGTGGGCCATGTCAGTAAGCGGGAATGGACTTTAACCATTCTACCTAACCAAGTCGCTCATGCGTAAAATGTAGGTCAGAGACAGCATCCTAANCGGACGCGGACGCTAGGGGTATCACATAAGCCCCCCTCACTTCGTGAGGTGAGCTAAAAATTGTAGTTCTGGAACACCTCAACACTTTTGCAATTCTCATTTAACCTTTATCTCAAACAGTTTTTGAAATAAAAGTTAAAACGTTAAAAAATTGTGAAAATTCAAAGAAAAAGCGGCAATAACTCCTATGTTGGTTGTCAGATTATCTTCAAAATTGCAGGACATGTAAATCTTACTATGTTGACCATTTTTGTTATTAAACTTCACTTCTATCTTCTTCCATTTTCAATATATAAGCCTAAAAGTAACGAAAAACTTTTACGGAAAAGGGGCAATAACCCCAAGACGGGTAAACGGATATTCTTCAAAATTGCAGGGCAGGTAGATCTCATCATGCTGATCATTTTTACTTGTGTCAGAATTATGATATCTGTAATAGTTTTCGAGTATTTGCAAAAAACGGCAATTTACCCCCATGTTCTATTTTTAGTAAGAGCGGCCATTTTGTTTGGTCTACGGACATAAAAATCACAAACTTGAAAGAGCATACCCTGGTGATGAATCAGGCCTAGTTTGGTTAGTATTGGCTCAGTAGTTTCAGAGGAGAAGATCTTTGAATAAAAGTTAACGGAAGGACGTACGGACAGACGACCGACGCCGAGTGATGGCAAAAGCTCACATGGCCTTAGGGCAGGTGAGCTAAAAATATACCGAGGTCATGCTCAAAACAATGACTGGTGTCAGACTGGCATGTACCAACTACAGGTAAAACTGAAACAAATACAACTCCTATATCTACTTTCACTGATGGTGCTGAAGGATAAAAAGACAGCAATTAATCGTCATGAAAAAATCAAGTGTAAAAATGATGACATTCTGACATATGTTCCAGGGTTGGTATGTAAAAACCCTAGTTGTTTAATTTGCAAGAAAAAGACACATTTTTATTTGGTTTAATAATTTTTTCAATTGAAAGTTATTAATATTTATTACTTCTTCTTAGATATATACATATCTACCCTGTGTTATTAAAATTTAAGATAATAAAATCCACATTAAACTACTAATTTTGTGGGTAAACTGCATTATTTACTCAAGGAAAACAATTACAAAATCAAAGCATAGAAACATACAAAAATCTGGTAATTTTCTATTGTCTTGAATCCTTGTGTTTTCTTCTTCAGGGTTCCCACAAGAATGGAGTGAACATTTTGTATTTTTACATCTTTAGCAACTAATTTCAATTTTTTTAGGGTCATAAATATCTATATGTATTTTCAAGCTCTCATATAAAAGTAAAATCTACAACTAATCCCCCTCACATCCTAGTGCAATATACTTAGCTCATACTTTTTCATCATTTTCTAGGAATATCTACTGGTCTACAGATATATTTAACTTTCTCTTTTGTGCATTCAAAGTATCGGCAATATACATGTACTTCTTGCACAAATGACATCTTAACTCTGAAATTAATGTTTCAAGTTTATAAACTGGAATTGTACGTATTTATCATGTGATGTAGAAAACATTTCAGATTGCACTTTCTGATTATGCACGGCATGACTGGGTACTTATTTTCTTAAAATATAATGTTTCATTATACATTTTTGTAGCAAATTCAACCCAGCAACATTTTCCCCAATCTTTTCTCAATTTATAGTATTGGCAATCTATATTAGTGTTTTCGACCAACTGCAATTATTTAAATGTAGTGTTTTTGATCAACTAAGTTCAAATCCAGCCCCAGATTCAATGGCATATAGCAATTTATTTCTCAATGTCTCTTCATTATGGAATTCTGGGAGTTTAAGAAGGTTCATGCAGGTACTAGCTGTTGGAAGACGTTCTTCACTTCCACCATGATGTACACAAAATGACGGATAAAGATCCTTCAAAAGAAAATAAAAAAAAATATTAATCTATAGCAAGAATCAGGACATTTCACATAACAAGTGTCATGTTTTGAAGTAATATAAACATAAACATAACATTATGGTATCATATCTGTTCTGCAAGATTTGTCATGAATCGATAATATTGATAAGTATCTTCTACTTTTGTAAATCAATTGAAATAAACGATTAAATTCATAATGGGAAAAAAAAACCCAAAACAGGGAATAGGTTTCCTTCTTATGACTATTTACATGCTGTTTTACTTAGTATTGTATCAGTTCTTGGTAATAGGAAGACATTTCTACTTCTTTATTTTAGCATTTCAGGTGCATACCCGTCCATACATTCACAGACAGGACTTGTACGCTACCTTTTCTGTGTATGATTGGTCAATTTAACAAGACATTCAGTAAATAACAAAATACCCAAGTTGCTATAAATTAGGATTCTGCATATGCACATTTCCACAACTGCAGATCTAATCAAAATTTTTGGAAATCCATACACCAAAATATTTGTAAAGGCTGAAAGAGAATAAATTACCAAAAAGATCTAAATAGAAAAGCCAGGATGTTATTCCGACTCGTGTTGATTAAAGTAAATGATCATTCAGTAATGACATTATAACACAGCCAGAACATCAGACTGAAATGGTCACAAATTTAACAACAATGGTAACCTGATGACTTTATAGATTATGTTTGTACAGAATGTCAATATAATTTTATCCATTTGTTCATCTCAGAACCAGGTTATAGTTGTATAGAACTTGTAATCCAATATTCACTTCTACTTACCTTAAAACCTAACAGTGGTGGTCTTGAACAACTTGTAACAAATTTTAACAGTTGTCTTTTCTGATGATCTGTGAAACTCTCAACAGACTTCCAAAACCATCTAATGACTTTGTGATCTGAGGTGTATCCACCTAAAATAATATTTAGTGTGGTGATAACATTACAATTACACAAACATAAACATTCAATTTTGTTTGGTGTTCATGGAAAGTGTGTACTTTGTGCAGAATTTGCATAAAAGTATGATCTGGTTTTAGGATATTTTGAGTACCTTGTCTAATCATCTAATCATCCTAAGTAAGTTTTTAGCTTTTACAACACTTGGATTAAAATTGACATCAGGAGTATGTAATAAGATATAATAAATTTGCATTTTACAGGAAGTTATCTCAATGTTTACTGAGTTTTCAACTCTCTACAGTTTACATAATACACTTTGCAGATTGAAGAGAAAAGGAAAATTCAGTGCATAATCTAGATGATAATCATTCCTTCAGTTTACGTGAGTAGTTTGCATGTTGTTTGACAGTAACTTACCTGAGTAGTTTGTATTGTGTTTGGATAGTAATTTTGCCGAGTAGTTTGTATGTTGTTTGACAGTAATTTAACTGAGTACAAATGTAGTTTACATGGTGGTTGGATACTATTTTACCTGCGTAATTTGTATAGTGTTAGGATAATAATTTACCTGAGTAGTTTGTATGTTGTTTTGACATTAATTTATCTGAGTAGTTTGTATGGTGTTTGGATAGTATTTTACCAGAGTAGTTCATATTGTTTGGATAAAAGTTTGCCTGAGTAATTTGAATGATGATTTGACAGATATTTACCTGAGTAAGCTGTATGATGTTTTGATATTTATTTACCTGAGTAATTTGTATGGTGCTTGAGATCATCTATATCCACTGGAACTAAGGCACCTGATATAAGGACCTGTAATTCATGGTGATCAAACATTCTAAGCCATTCTAGATTGATCAGATCTGCCATCCCTTGTCTAAATGCCATACAGTGTTGTCTGATCTAAATAAACATAATGTTCCTTATAAATAAATGTAAGTACAATTGTGCTTTAAACAACAATGATAAATTCTTTGGCCAAAAGTAGCACCAAAAATTATCCATTTCATTTATTTTTACAGAAATAAAGTGTTAAACAAATAAAACAAGAGTTGTCGCCGAATGGCAGCCAGATATACCCCCCGCTCATTGAACCCTGAATCAATATGGCAAGTGCAAATTTAGATGGGTATGGACACAATACAGGTGTAGACACAGCACAAGTGTGGATACAGCTTTATTTCACAATATCTACCATTTCAATTATTTTTTTGAAAAATTGTCCAAGTCTAAAAGATCACTGCAGATGGAATCAATGAAAAGTCTAGGTCAAATTATCTCCCCTTCCTGTTTTTGGACAATAATAATATTCCTTTATGCATATCTCCATATGGTGTCCTTCCTTTGTGTAAAGATTGATTAAAATCCTTCAAGGGGTTTAAGAGGAGTTGCGCTTATGAGGTAATCTGTGCTGGAGAAATCAATGAAATCTCAAAGTCAAATCATCTCCCCTTCCTGGTCTCGAACAATAATTATATGCCTTCATGTATATTGCCATATCCTTCCATTTTGTAAAGTTTCATCAAAATCTTTTCAGTGGTTAAGGAGGAGGTGCGCTTACACATTAATCTGTGTAGATGGAATCAATGAAAACTCAATGCCAAGTTATCTCCCCTTCCTGGTTTCGGACAATAATTATATTCCTTCATGCACATCTCCATAAAGAGATCTTCCTTTGTAACAAGTTTCATCAAAGTCCTTTTAGTGGTTTAGGAGGAGTTGCGCTTTCGAGGTAATCTGTACAGATAGAATCAATGAAAGCTCAAAGTTGAATTATCTCACCTTCCTGGTTTCGCACAATAATTATATTCCTTCATGCACATCTCCATATAGTGTCCATCCGTTGTGTAAAGTTTCATCAAAATCCATCAAGTAGTTTAAGAGGAAATGTGCTTACAAGAAGTGTGGACAGATGGATGGATGGACAGAGAGACATTGTGATTCTTATATACCCCCCTAAACTTCGTTTGCGGGGGTAAAATAAGAAAATATAATTGACAGTATTCCATATGAAATTGATTATAAAAAATTCTTTATAATGATAAGAAATTCAACTACATCAACAATTAGTTTAATGTTGAAACATACAACGTACAAACCTGTTTGTTAATTTTATAATCTGCCATTAAATGTATATATTCAATCTTGTTACTATTGGTAACAGTTATGTCACGTCCACCTGGTTTTAATTCCTCTACCTAAAATAATCCATATAAATCAAATGAAACACAAACTAAATGCATTGATTTTTTGTTTCAAATCTTCTTTACTCTTTCAAAATTGCAATATATTTTTAGATAGTTTAACAACAATAAATTTTAACCAATTTTTTGAACACCAACCCTTTCATTAACTGCAACTCAAAAAACAAACAAACCCTGAATAATTACAAAAGAAACAATGTGAGCGTAACAAATATTTTGCACTTTTTAAGTGCTTTTTGAATATTTTTTTAGTCTTGGTCATTGGGGTAATTTATACAGATTGCTTTAATCAACATCTGTCATACTGATTATTTTTTCACATTTTTGTAAATAAATACTCTCTTTCCCTAATGAAATCAACTTACCTTAGTTTGACCAAAGTCATTGTTGACAACAGAGAAATCCAGACCTAAATCTGACACATCACCATCATATGATTTCAAGGACAATAAGTTTCTGTAAAAATAATAACACAAGTCAGCACATCTTCAACAGTTCAGATAAGGCATTTACGATAATAACTTTTATCATGTATGTATGTAAGCTCTTGTTTCAAATCTAATTTAACCAGTTCAGACAACTATCAAATACAATATAGCAGGTAATTTGCACAAGGTTCTAACTTTTGATTTATTCCCAAGATTTATGGAAACGCAAAAAACAATCTTGCAAAATAAAAATCTGTAAATCCCTATATAGGTTTGTTCTTCACACAATTTTCCATTTGGGAAATTAGATAAACACATAAAATTAATTCTTTGGAGAACGAATCACAAAAATTACCAGATATATAATATTCTTCTTGAATTTAAATATGAACAAGACCAATTACGTGTCTGGACCTGCGTCACCGTCACTCATGTTCAACTTAGAAAGTGTTTTTTTTTTTCAATCTAACAGAATATGATGTATAGGTTTACCAATTCAAACAAGTATTCATTTACCTTATTACCAAAAATTCTTCAAATGCAAGTTATAATTGAGATTATATTAAGTTCAACCCTATTACTGTAACAGGCAAAAAAGAAGAAGAAAACCAAAACTAAATGTACAAAGTTGAACAAAGCATAAAATGAAAATAGTCCATATCACTTCAGCAAAGGTGAAAACCATATCTGAGTTTCAAATAAACACATACTTTGAATCTTTATGAGAAAATATAGGAAAGCAATGCAAAAATTCAAGAATAGCTGCCCATGGTCAATTCGTTCAAAACTGTGCAACGTCTCTGGACAAAAATTGAGTACCATGATGATATAATATGATAGAATAAAGTACAAGTTCAATAATAGATAAATTTGACATTTTTTAAAATCAAAACTGGCCTAAAGGGGAGGTTCACATCACCAATGTGTTCAAACAAGAGTAAAAACTGCCAAAGGTATTCAGTCAGAGATGTTAATCTTTCAGATTACACAAACCAGGCACTGTAATGTTAAAATATGCTGAAAAATTACTAAGTTCAACAATGCATAAATTCAACATTTTTTTTTCAAATCTGCCCAAAAAGGAAGGTGCACATCTTCAATGTGTCAAGAACAACTGTATAAAGTTTCAAAAGCACCAGGTATAAGGAGTCAGAGTTTCAGATTACACAAACTCAGTACTGTAATGTTAAAATTTAATGAATTTAATGAAAAAAATTACTAAGTTTAACAATGCATCAATTCGACAATTTTGATCAAAATCTCACCAAAAAGTGAGGTGCACATCTTCAATGTGTTTAAAACAAATGCACAAAGTTTCAAAAGCATCAGGTATAAGGTGTCAGAGTTTCAGATTACACAAACTCAGTACCATAATGTTAAAATTGATGAAAAAATGACTAAGTTCAACAATGCATAAATTCAACAATTTTTATCCAAATCTCACCAAAAGGGGAGGTGCACATCTTCAATATGTTCAGAACCACTGTGTAAAGTTTCAAAAGCATCAGGTATAAGGTGTCAGAGTTTCAGATTACACAAACTCAGTACTGTAATGTTAAAATTTGATGAAAAACTGACTAAGTTCAACAATGCATTAATTCGACAATTTTTATCCAAATCTCACCAAAAGGTAAGGTGCACATCTTCAATGTGTTTTAAACAAATGCGCAAAGTTTCAAAAGCATCAGATATAAGGTGTCAGAGTTTCAGATTACACAAACTCAGTACCGTAATGCTAAAATTTGATGAAAAAATGACTAAGTTCAACAATGCATAAATTCCACATTTTTTTTCCAAATCTTACAAAGAGAGGAGGTGCACATTTTCAATGTGTTCAGAACAACTGTGCAAAGTTTCAAAAGCATCAGGTATAAGGTGTCAGAGTTTTAGATTACACAAACTCAGTACCATTATGTTAAAATTGATGAAAAAATGACTAAGTTCAACAATGCATAAATTCAACAATTTTTATCCAAATCTCACCAAAAGGGGAGGTGTACATCTTCAATGTGTTCAGAACCACTGTGTAAAGTTTCAAAAGCATCAGGTATAAGGTGTCAGAGTTTCAGATTACACAAACTCGGTACCCTAATGTTAAAATTTGATGAAAAAATGACTAAGTTCAACAATGCATAAATTCCACATTTTTTTTCCAAAATCTCACCAAAAGGGAGGGTGCACATCTTCAATGTGTCCAGAACAACTGTGCAAAGTTTCAAAAGTATCGGGTTAAAGGTGTCTGAGTTTCAGATTACACAAACTTGGTACCCACAAAGCTAACGGATGGACGGACGGAGTCGAGCGGCTCCTAGACCTGCGGTCACCGTGGGCGACACAGGTAAAAAGAAAGGAAATGGGGTAAATGTCAAGGAGACAACATCCAATATCCAGGTTGAATGACCCAACACAAAGCGTCAGGGGTCACCGTTTTGTCTTCAACACAGTGAGTAACCTCAAACCATATAGTAAGCCCTAAATGGCCCCCAAACAGTAAAAAAGTGAATAAATCAATGGAATCAAACCACATTGTATTCAAATCTTTTTACATTTTGCTTGTACAAGAACAAAATGATCATTTTATCAGGACATAACAGTAAAGTGATGTTACATATCAAATACATGAAAATATACCACTGATAATGTACTGCCGTATAACTCTGTTATCAGAGTTATTATGATAGACTTTTAAAATTTTTTGATACCATAAAAAGGCATGTATTATTGGCACATTTATACTCTAAAAGGGATTTAAGAGTTTGGGGGTGCAGAAACAGACTGTTCTTAACATTGTGGATCTAATTAAATATGTAATTTTGAACTGCATAATGCCTTACAGTTTTTAAAAATGTGTCTTTCCTCCAAAAAATACTATTTTGATGTCAGAACACGAATATTTTTATTAGCCGCATTTATTGTCAACAAATCATGTGATCGGCAAAGTGTTGATTTTGTGACAATGAGCTATTTTTATCATATTGCCTCTGAAAACATTTAACATGCTAAAGATGCAAAATTATAGGATTAAGTGGCTTATTATTACATTCCACAACAGTTTATAGGGAATGAAAGACTTAGAAACATCAAATTAAATGTAAAATAAACAGGGATATGACGATCAGCACTGAACCCGTTCCAATTTTTCCATCGTACTTGAACTTCCTGATTGATGAAACAATGTTTCTTAAAATTTTGTCGTGTTTGAGCCTTTTTATCATTAAATACTTTCAGAAAAGGCTTCAGATATATTAAATAAAGACTTCTGCAGTTGATAAACTATGAAAATACGGATTTACAGGTACAAAATAACTATGATCATACCGATCTCCACATAGACTTTGTTAGTTAAGGTCCCGGCTTACTAAAAGCTTTTTCCCTGGAATTTAAGGTCAAAAAAGGGCCTCGGATTATACACAAATGCTGAAAATACATGGCTTTTTACGGTACTCTAAAAACATTCTGAAACTTGTGTGAATCACTTTTACTTATTTTACATACTTGTACATTTCTGGATCCAATGAAGCTAGATGATGAATGTCAAGGTCACCACTGTGTCGACTCAAAATTTTAGACAGGAAGAAACTGGCAAATGGAATTTCAACCAACATGTTTTCATAAATTGCCTGGAAAGAAATATGAAACTAAAACTAATCTGTCTAGAAAGAAGAGGTCATATTGTCTCTACTACAGTAATGTAATGCCAAATTCATTATTTCAGACAGAAAAATTTATATGTGTAAATTCAGTGATGGATCTTAAACATCGTTTATATAAGACTAATTTGAATCTTTCTGTTCTTAGATTAAAAATGTGTTTTAATATGTTAATGTTGGCAAGCATCTAGTTTTTTCCCCCTGACTTCTTTGGCATGAGAAGTGACCACATACACTGTATATATCTTGAAATAACATTTCTTTCATAGCCACAGTCGCAAAGTTTACCATGATATCACTTTTATTCTTAAGCTATGTAACTGACTCACCTTTCCCAACATTCTCCCAATGAAATAATAATGTTTTGTAAAATTATCCATTAATACTGCAGCTTGAGGATTAGGGTATAGTAATCTATCAGTTGTACTTAGAAACAGTCCTCGGTTGGGATCAAATCCAGTCTTTAAAAGCTCTGATAAAAACTCTCTAAAAATACCTCCTCCATCAATACCAGCCTCATCTAATCCTGCAGCATTCACTAACTGAACTCTCATTTTTAACTTTAAGTTTGGTTCTGAAAAGAAATGCTATCAATTATTTCACATGTCAGGTAGAAAAATTATAAATTTTTGAACAGTTTCAATATTTTGTCTACATGCACTTTGCAAATATGAAATGGCATATCTACATACGAGTGATAGAAGAATCACTTGCACTAGGGAATGAAAGATGCAACTATGACGCTAAGTGATTCATAAAATTCTGACTAAAAAATAACCAACTTCGTGGTAAGTCTCCTATAGAATACATGTGTCACCTGTATACTTATATTCTATTAAATTTTGGTAATCAGATGGAATTCATGTGGCATCTTCAAATACTTTCTTATATTAAAGAGTTTCAAATTAATGCTGAAAACTTTTGTATATCAAAGAGCTTTCAAAAATAATGCTCTGTGTCAAATATCAGTATTGTTCCCTAGAAAATGTAACAAAAATTGCATGGTGACATGTTTTTTTTCTGTATCTAAATTGTTTTAAACTCTAGCATGGATTCCTATAATCTGAAATTCAATTAATTTAATCTGAAAAGGCTGTGGTATTTGCAACAAACCAAATTTTGTCCTGGTAGAAAAGGAGCAAGTGGGATAAGAAACTGAGTAAAAACAGTAAATCTACACATGTTGGTTGGTAGACTATATATAAAGTTTCATATACATTTGTATATGTTATAAAATTGGTAAATTTTCCCAACAAACACAATAAAAATCAATGTAAATTGACATTTCCAATGCAACAAATCTTACCATTTTCTGGAGACAATTTATCAAAAGCATCTTCATAAATATAATTCCTTCTAATCATCACATTAATAGCAGGTCCAGACAGAAAATGGTGGGAATCACCCTGGTTTTCTTCTCTATCATTCTGTATCAACTTCTGTAAAATCTGGAAATAAATAATTATTATTAGTGAGGCTACATTTGATTGAATGAAAACCAATGATTTATATGAAAAAGAAAGGAAATATAGTAAATGTCAAGGAGACAACATCCAATCTCCATGTTAAAATGCCCCCCCCCCAAAAAAATTTCGTAAAGTTTCCACGGAATCTAGTGTCTCACCTGCTCACTCCGCTCTCATAATGTTTGGCCTATATAAAGACGTGATTGCTAAGAATTCTAAGAAATAACTAGTCTTTGAGAGTATCAGGAAATTTACCAAAATTGGAATAAAAAAATTTTGAAATCTAACCATTGAAAATTTTGTTTTTACTAAAATTCATACTAAAATCATTGTTGCTAACAAAAATTCCCCAAAATTGGTAGTCTTTGAGAGTGACAGGAAATTAACCAAAATTGGAACCATAATTTTTTATTCTTAGTTTTCAGAATTACATTTGTATGTCTGCTATGAAAAATGGCTAAAATATTTGATTGTATGCAAAAATTTCAAAAATTGTTAGTCTTGGACATTCTCAGGAAATTTACAAAAGTTGGAACCGGAATAAAATCCCTAAAACTAATTGCCCATCTATAAACTATATGCAACAATTCTATATCAAAATAAAGTTCATACATTTAATTTTGTTTAAAACATTGTTGATATATGGACCTAAGTGAAAAAAAAATTTAGCCAAATTCATTGCAGCGGAAAATAAAAGTCAGGGCAACATAATTCTGGTATGGATGTTGGTTACTACTAAAGATGTAACCACCTACCAATAATCATCAGTCTATGGCATGTAGGTAGCGAGATGTGGTGCAAATAAAAAAAATTTCTTCGAAAAAACTAAGTCCAACTAATGGAAAAATAAGGAAAAATTGGAATTATTTTTCTCATAAAAATAAACTTGGGATTCAATAATGAAGTTGGACTGAATATTGTGTCAAAATTTCATTGATGTTGAATATGATTTGAGAAAGTTATTGAAGTTCCAAAAAAGTTTAACATTTGGGTAAACCAAATGTGGATGATGCTGACGCCGACGACACGGAATCTATGATTGCTACTGTACAGCTCACACGGATGAACGCAAAGTCCTTGTTTTTGGCTGGATTTTCGCGACGTGGACTGATTAGCCAAGTCCGTGTAGCAGGGTGGACGATCGCGGACTTCCACCTTAAATTACGTGACCCAACGTGGACAAATTTTTGAAAACGGAATCCTCGTGGAACCATCGCGGCCACACCGAGGAAATATTAGATGTACATATGTTTGATTTCATTGCAAACATAAAAATCGAGGAATATTTACATCCTCGGACTATCATGTTTGATTTCGTTGCAAACATACAAACCCAGGAATATTTACACCATGGGACTAACATTATTTGTCCCAGTCGTATCGTAGTTCATTATAAACGGAAACCAAATGCATGTAAAAGAATAAATAAAACATTCAACATTCCTAGATATGTATGTATTTGTTATCAAAAGCATGCTTCAATAATTGTTGAAAGAGTGCCTCTACCTAATTTGTATTCATATTACCTGAGATATTGATTTTTTTCATTGGCCGGCTTTTGTTCTATTTTTAGAAAATTACCTAGTGCCTATCTACTATATATAAAATCTAATGGCTTCCGAAAGCACTCCTGCTTTATGTGCTATATCCAGGCTTTATTTTAAATTTTAAGCTATTTATGATAAAGATTTCATCGACAACAATTTTTGAAAGAATATTTTGATAAAAGTTATAAATCTGAGACCTGACAAGTGACAATTACACAACTAGACGACGCCGAGGGATTCTTGTTGTTGACAGTGAATATTTAATTTTAATTTCCATCTACACAAATTTCCGCTTGAAAATATTTGAAAGAACAGTGGTTTGACAGAATATTCATGCTTATTTTCACGAGACAAACAAAAAATTTAGGCTTGCAAATATCGTAATTCTAAAATAACTTGACGATCTGCATGGGAACATTGGTTGTCAAAGAAAATTATATTTATATAACTTCAACCTGTCAAACTTTCTGATTATGATAATTTTGGGGAAAATGGTCATTTGTTGACATTAAGCTCAATATTTTCAATTATATTTTTCACGACAACACAATGATTTCTAGATGCTGACCCGCGATGATTCCACGTTCAACACGATGTCACGAGAGGTCCACACAGGTAAATATTTTGTCCACGTTCTCAATTAGGTTGTCCAC
>MJUU01004156.1:191058-221965 GCA_002080025.1 Modiolus philippinarum
CCCCCAAAGAAAATTTCGTAAAGGTTCCACGGAACCTAGTGTCTCACCTGCTCACTCCGCTCTCATTATGTTTGGCCTATATAAAGACGTGGTTGCTAAGAATTCTAAGAAATAACTAGTCTTTGAGAGTATCAGGAAATTTACAAAAATTGGAATAAAAAAATTTTGAAATCTAACCATTGAAAATCTTGTTTTTACTAAAATTCATACTAAAATCATTGTTGCTAACAAAAATTCCCCAAAATTGGTAGTCTTTGAGAGTGACAGGAAATTATCCAAAATTGGAACCATATTTTTTTATTCTTAGTTTTCAGGATTACATTTGTATGTCTGCTATGAAAAATGGCTAAAATATTTGATTGTATGCAAAAATTTCAAAAATTGTTAGTCTTGGACATTTTCAGGAAATTTACCAAAGTTGGAACCGGAATAAAATCCCTAAAGCTAATTGCCCATCTATAAACTATATGCAACAATTCTATATCAAAATAAAGTTCATACATTTAATTTTGTTTAAAACATTGTTGATATATGGACCTAAGTAAAAAAAAATTTAGCCAAATTCATTGCAGCGGAAAATAAAAGTCAGGGCGACATAATTCTGGTATGGATGTTGGTTACTACTAAAGATGTAACCACTTACCAATAATCATCAGTCTATGGCATGTAGGTAGTAAGATGTGGTGCAAATAAAAAAATTTCTTCGAAAAAAACTAAGTCCAACTAATGGAAAAATAAGGAAAAATTGGATTTATTTTTTTCATAAAAATAAACTTGGGATTCAATAATGAAGTTGGACTGAATATTGTGTCAAAATTTCATTGATGTTGAATATGATTTGCGAAAGTTATTGAAGTTCCAAAAAAGTTTAACATTTGGGTAAACCAAATGTGGATGATGATGCTGACGCCGACGACACGGAATCTATGATTGCTATGTCTAACCTTCGCGATGAATCTTCACGACATTCGTTACAGGCGAAACAAAAACTAGTCTTAACCAACAACACTGTCAGCACATGTACATATTGGATATCTTGTAATTCTGAAATTGCTTTTAAATGTTCTTTAAAGCTTTCATTAAAATGAAGATAAGTATGCTGTATGGAGAAACTTAAGATTTTAATGGCACAAATTGCCTTACTCCTGAAAACTCAATTTGTGAATGTTGTCAGATTTTTTTGCTGCAGGGCTTCAGACATTTCTCAATTTGAATGTTCATACTTGATGATTAATATACTGTAAACCGTAAAATTTTCCCGGTTTTCAAAATAATTCAACTTTGAGCTGTCTTGAGTTGAGTTAATGAATCACCAAATTGCATCAAAATATTTTCAACAGTTAAATTTTTTGCGCTTCATTCATAACCGCTAAAATAAAACTGCCGCAAAAATTTTCATGGTACAGTACTGTTTATTATTTCTCTCAACTGAATTTTTGTAAGCGGTAGATTAAATTTTTATTTGGTCTAGTACTGTCTTAGATTACAGCTGTTGCAGAATGGCTACAAATTATGCCCCACTCACTGAAACCTGAATCAATATGGTAAGTGCAAATTTCAGTGTGTGTAGACACAATACAGGAGTGGACACCATATAAGTGTGGACACAGTATAAGTACAGACAGGATACCTCCCGCTTTTTCCAGAAAATATACAAAGTTGAATTATCTCCCTTTCAAAATATGTGGTGAGCCCCTAAATCATTTCTATGGGTGGTCGGCAACCTTTCTGTAAACTTCATCCAATTTTAGGCACTAATTTTCCCGCTTTTTTGGGGGGTTTCCATGGCAACAGCAGCCATTTTGAAAAATCTGGACCCTAAATGTATTTCTTTTGGTGCAAAGCAACCTTTCAATGAAGTTTCATCTAAATTGAGGCACATTTAATATTCCCGCCTTTATTCAGTTACCATGGCAACCACGGCCATTCTGAGTATTCCAAAAGATATGTATGTGTACATCTACTTATTGTATAAGATTCCTTTAAAGTTGTTGAAATTTTCTTCCAAAGTGTCTGAAAAACATAAAAATTTGTGTTTTTTATTCGTACAGAGTCAAATGGACGAACAATCGGACAGACGGAAAGACAAGGATAAAACAATATGCCCCCGCCCCCTGACTTTTCTTTGTTGGGTATAAAAATCTTGTCTGTTGACTGCATCTAAATGCTGTCTTTATGCAAGCATTCATTTATCAAAATTTTACCTTTACTCGTTCAGCAAAGGAGACAACAAATGGTAATTCTGTCAGTATTACTAGATTCTTTACATCAGTATTGGACAATGGTGGACCATCATCATCTGGAAAAAGATAAATCCAACAATTCATAATACACATTCATATTTTTACCTCCTAATTAATCATATGTATAATGTGTGCATGAATACTGATTGACATTTTATTTGCTAAAGTGTTTAAATAAGGAATTTTTGTTCTTATGTCAATTTCTCTAATTGGAGTTGCTTTGGTGTTTATGGTCCCTCAACAAGTAAGATACAAGTCAATGATTGTCTGACTTAATGTGTTACATATCAAATTGTGTTCATGATGTGGAAGTTATCTTTACCCTTAGAGGTAAACATGGAGATCATCTATCATTTTTTATTTAAATTAGTCAATTTTAATGATCTTTATGAGGTTTTTGATGCAATTAAGAGCAGAGATGTCAAAAACTTATCATTGTATCATATAAATCCTTACAGAAAAAAACGAATGCTAAAAAAAATTGCAAAATATTATGATTTCCTTTATTTCTATTTAAAGTAATGGCAGAAACAGATACATCTTATAAAAATTACACTTAGAATTTATGCAACTCTAAAAATATTTTCACACAACTTTAATGTTATTGACAGGCATAAAGTGATGATAATACCTTATATGGTCCTGCCTGAAGAGTACAACTTACTTATTTGAACTTTGGTCAAAGACCTCATTGTTCCAAATGGTCGTCTTGTGAATACTGAACCCTGTGCTCTGTATATCTGTGAGGGCTGAAAAATATCAATAAATTGGTGACTATGAACTTTTAATCAATCATGTTAACTGAAAAGCTATCAAATTATATGAGTAACATTCTAGAAAAAAAGGAAAACGGGGAATGTGTCAAAGAGACAACGACCCAAAGGGGAGTTACAAAAACTCAAAGCCACCATAAGATCTTCAATGAACAGTGAGGAAACCCCACACCCAATGGCAGGTCGGAGTCGGCCCCTAAATAAAGAGTAATCAAGTTCAGCGAAATAAACATCATCCTAGACTCCAAAAGACATAAAATAAACTAACTAGAAAACAGACAAGACTCACAAAGGATTTATAAATTTCCTGCCTTATTTACTTACATTCATGTTTTTTTTTTTAAAGAGATGATGTTAAGTTTTAAAGCTATTACACATTTGCTTATTGATACACACTGAATTCAGGACAAAGAACAATAAATAGCAGCCTTCCATTAATCTGTTTTACTGTGAAAAGATTGAATTTTACTTTCATGTACAAGAACTCCATTCCATATATTTTATAATGTGTTTACATGTATAACTACAAAGTATCTGTTTTTTACTGGTACTGATTTTTCTACAATTTGGTACCTTTATTTAAACTTAATTGACTACAACTACCACAACCTCATTTTTATGTTTGATCAACAACTATTTTCATATTAAGCACAGTTCACATGACCTTTTTGACAGGGAAACATTTCTTTTTATAATTTACATCAAATGTACAACAAAAGTTTCTACATGCAAGTTTCTTTAATATTTACTTATATAAAGATTTCAGTTCTGCAGCAAAACGTACAGTAAATCTTGGGGACCAATCAATGAAATGATTCTCATAAAGAATCCCTGTGAATTTTCTTGAAACAGAATACTTATCTATTTATCATTTAATACCTTATCTGCTTGTATGTGTACTCTGTCTGACAGCCACATCTGTTTGGGACAAAATGATCTCCTGGCATCTCTTATGTATACTTGTCTTACCAAGTTTGCAATAACCTATAACACAAAATGTTTATAAATATAAAGTGTTTAAAAACTTTAAAAGAATTTAGAAATAATCATGGCAGGTATATTATGGTAATTGGAAATTTAACCATGGGCTAGGCCTTTATATTTGAATTTAACCCAGAGCATTAGCGAGGGGTTAAATTTACAAATATAAAGGCCCAGCCTATGGTTAAATGACAATAACCATATGCTTTCCATGAATTATTTCGATTCTAATATGACAGAAAATGGAATTTTTCATTCTGAAGCGACATAAGAAAAGGCAGATTTCCTGTTTCCTTTGCTGTCTGTGTCTACGACGTCACAATACACAAACTGTTCATTCAAACAGATGAAAATTCAAATTCCAAATCAAAAGCAAAATAATGCACATTTACGTGACTGAATAACATGATTAAGTTAAAAAATGTACATAACATTTATTTCCTTTACAAACTAAGACAAACAAAACAAAAACTAGAGCTGTCGCCAAATGGCAACCAATTATGCCCCCGCTCATTGAACCCTGAATCAATATGGCAAGTGCAAATTTAAGCGTGTGTTGACACAGTACAAGTATGGACACAATTATATGCCTCTCCTTTTCCCAAAATATATAAAAGGGAAGTTCTGAGCCCGAAAATCAATTCTATGGGTGCTAGGAAATCTTCCTGTAAAGTTTCATCCATTTTGAGGCACTTTGAATTTTCCCGCCTTTTTCCAGTTTCCATAGCAACGGCAGCCATTTTGAAAATTCTGAAAACCAAAATCATTTCTATGGGTGCTAGACATCCTTCTTGTAAAGTTTCATCAAATTTGAAGCACTTTGAATTTTCCCGCCTTTTTTCAGTTTCAATGGCAACTGCGGCCATTTTGAAAATTCCAAAAGATATGTGTGTGCACATCCACTTATTGTAAGTTAGATTCCTTTGAAGTAGTTGGAATTTGTTTGCAAACTTTCTAAAAAAACATGAAAAGTTGTGTTTTTCATTCGTACGTACGGACGGATGAACGAACGAACGGACGGACAAGGGTAAAACAATATGCCCTCCGACTTTTCGTCGCAGTGGCATAAAAAAGGTTGTTTTTTACTCTTATTTGGATACCATTTGCACGTGTGTGAAGTATATGGTCATCGAGTATTGTACTGGTTGACGATTAACAGAAGCCATGTTAGAATGTTTTATAATTATTAAGTACAGATATTTGTTGTTTTTATATATAGTTTCATATGCATTTCCTAATAACATTTTGTACTGATGGGTGTTCCAAGGAGCATGTGTGTCAAGTTTACCACAAATGTTACATTTTGGCTTAGTGAACTGTCAAAACTAAATTTTTCAAGCTTTAAACGCACAACTAGATGATATGTACAAGATATACTGAGAATTTAGTTTAAATCTGAATTGGAGTTTGAAGATGTTGCGGCTTAACAAACAGAATAACTAAAAGATCACAACACAAAATGACAGAGGTAATTCCTATGTCCAGACCCTGTTTCGAGCAGGCAAAACAGATGTGGAAGCATTAAATATTACAGTATATCAAATCATTCATACTGAAAAAAACAGACAAAAGTTAATCATCTACTAAAAACCACAAATAACAACAAAAGGGGACATTTATGATTTTCTCATCTCAAGTAAAATTCACTCAATCTTTAAGTCAAAAGAATTATATATGATACGGTGTAAAAGGCATGATTTTGAAGAAGAATGAAAAAGAATGATAAATTTTTAGGAAAAAATTATATTTTGAATTGTTTTTGATGTATGGATATTAAAGTTGTATTGATTTAATTATTTGAGTTTTGAAGAAACACTGATGGAAATTTAATCCACATGACTTTTAAACTCACTTTAAATAAATAAGCCCATCTCCTGGTTTCTTCATCTTTTGAACGTTTATCTACATCTCTAACACCAGTTATTCTTAAAGCTTCTTTATAATCATCAGTAATCATTGGTTTGGCATCAGGATGTGCTAGTTCTATTATCCCAAGACAGGAATCACGTAACATTAGCGTCATTGGTACTAACTCATCCAGAGTAAAGGGCATACTGCTCGTTTTATCTGAAACAAAAAATGGAATAAGTATTACAAAGAGTTGTTTACAGGAGCAAATCAATTGACCTCTTGCTCATTTTACTGTTTCAACCAGTAAAATTGTTTGAATTTTGAAATTTAACTATGAAACAAGATGTAGAACTGTATACCCAAACCATTTCAGCCAGTGCAAATTTTCTTTTCAATAAGAAGTGAAAAATACAGAACATGCAATAGTTCATGAACCAATAATTCACACAAATGTTAAAAACAAAATTTATCTAATCAATATGGAGCAGTTGAACTGGTCACAACATTAAAGAAACACTTGCAAATCTTTAAATATTTTTATGTCATTATCAAATTCTTCGTTACAATTACAGTGAATCCCAACTCTAATGTACATAAGTTTTATTTTAAATATTATTAAAGCAGAAAAAGTTCCCATCATACATGTATTTTTGCTCAATATTTTCAAATTCCCAACCAATAATAATGTATTTTAGGGATTGAGTTTTACAATTTAGCATCAACTTCTGGATGGAAGACCTAGCTGCAAAAAAAATTCCACAGTGGATCCTCAAGTTTCTTATGGTAAATATTTTTCTGCAAAGGGATTTCGGTCTTTCACAAGGAGGATTTATACAACAAAGGCATATTGATTTGCAATGTAAAAGGTAAAATTTTCACTTTTCACTTACCATTTAGTATTTCTCCATAGAAGTCAGCATCATGTAATGTATACAATGAATGACTAAACATGGCACAAAATACAGATAACATGGGTACTATACGATTTATATCTTCTTCCACCATCGACACTCCTCGAGATAATGTCTGTATTAATGTCGTCTCTGTCCTAAAAATGCATGTAATATAATTAACACAAAATACAGATATGTACCATACTTCTCAGCAAATTAGTTACTTATTGTAAATATTATTCAAATAGGGAACAGATCAATGCCAGTTTTATAGGACTTGTTTCCGAATCCTTTAACTGGTTCAATTGGAAGTTTGATTATACAAATTATTATATCTGTTTTGTATGCGATGAATTATTTAATAAGGGGTAGTGGGAGACAAGAGAATGTCAGATGCCCAATGGCAAAATTTCTAGTCTTGGATGAAGCTTGCCGAGTCCAAGATGATTGAATTTTACTGGAAGGTGTCTCAAATTCTCTTGTCTTGCACTTACACTGATGTTTGATTTTATTTTTCACTGTATTGTGTCTAAAATATGCTAAAATCCACACAGAAATATCGTCCCACCATTTGTCCATTTGCATATGGAATATAGGACATTTTGTTTTTGATACAGACTTTATCACGGCCAGTATCAAGTGTACCCATTAGGGCAAGCTTGATGGGTTACGCCGTGACAAAGTCTGTATCAAAAAACAAAATGTCCTACATTTCTTTTATCAGTTTTCACAGAATGATAAAAAGAACTTTTTAATAAATAAAATAAAATGGTATAGTTGGCCACAATTAAAAGATAAAAAACACAAAATGTACAAATTAAAAAACACATAAAAATGACAAAAATGGAAAGAGAGGGAGGGAAGACTGCCCAACGTTTCGGGCTATATGGCCTTCGACTAGGGGACTACCGGGCTAAATACGGAGAAAAAGATGGATATGACGAGATTTGGCACAATTTTTACAGGTAATTTCTGTGACACGCCATCAGGTCTGCCTTCTCTCGTCATACCCATCTTTTTCTTCGTATTTAGCCCTGTAGTCCCCTAGTCGAAGGCCATATAGGCCGAAACGTTGGGCAGTCTTCCCTCCCTCTCTTTCCATTTTTGTCATTTTTATGTGTTTTTTAATTTGTACATTTTGTGTTTTTTATCTTTTAATCGTGGCCAACTATACCATTTTATTTTGTCTCATAGTTAATTTGTGGCCATCGCACAACATATTTATATTTTTATAATAAATAGAATTGCATATTTCACGATTCACTTTAAATTGCTGTTTCAAAGGTACATTTTCAAACTTTATATAAACAGCAATATTTATTACATCAGACAACAAATAATACTGAATAAATCACATAAAATTTTGAAGCGATGGCAGACATCTTGAATTTTTTGCACATGCCTATGATTGAAATGAGACGATAGAAATATTTCACACCCCAAAAATCACGAGATATCTCCATCCCCTAGGCGAGAAAAGAAAATCTCATACCGCTAAAAATAGGAACTGTTGTGTCTCAAAAGTGAGAAAATGTCTGTATCAGGGATTTTTCACCCATCTCTCAGGGGCCGAATATCGGCCCCATTCCCAATGGCAATTTCCTTACTTTTTTCCCAATTTGTAGTAAATAAATTCCCAATTTTCAAATAGTTACTGAGCTTACTAAACTTGGTTATTAGGATGATGAAATCAAATTATTTCTGTTTAAGTTACCGTCATATTAACAAAACCAATCTTCAAAACGATCCTGTTTTTAAACTTTCTGAGAAGTACCCACACTTTATTTACAGAAAAACATTTCAAGGATGCATAAAATTGGAATACCGCTTGTGTTTTGTGTAAATATTCACGATCGAATGGTCAAAATCAAGTGAAAACAGTCCTATGGTTTGTCAACAAAATTGCAAATGGCGAACTTCCGGGTTGTATAAAATTCGGAACCGGATCAGAGAAAAAACTTTCCGGACTTTGTGTCCATTTCTTCTGCAGGCACCTTAAAATTTTCAATGCACATTTACTCATTAAAGAATTGTGCAACTGAAGGTAACAACTTTAACATGGGTTCATGGTTGCCTGATTTTCATCAATGTTTCTGGTGTTATCATAAGCTTTTTAATATAGTTGCAATATATAAAAATATGAAATTTTACAAAATCAAATCAAATAAATGAATTTATTTAAATTAACATAAATTATAATCATCATGTTACAATTTCCCAAAATTCAACTTTTGTCGATAAAAAATTCCCAAATTAGATTAAAATGCCATTTCCCAAAATACCCTGAAAAATCCCTGTGTATTCATGTGGTAGTGGTGAACAATTAGAAAAAAATAATAATCAATCATCGGAAATATTCAGACAGCTATAATGGATTAATAATCGATTTTAATCCGAAATTTTTAAGTGCTGCTTTTTCCAATATTTAAATAACAGAGATGAAATTGTGATTGATAGAAAAAAGCGGAAATCCACTACACTGGAAGTAGGTATATAGTAAAAGAAACAAATATAATGGAGCAGCTTGAAAGCAAACAAGATGTGTTTTGTGAAACACTTATGCCCCCGGGTAGAAGTAAAGAAGAAACATTTAGCAACTTTGAACAATGAATGTCCTTCTGACAAAATAATTTGTAGAAATAAATTCTGGTATCAACAGAAAAGTTTAATCTCATCAAATGATGATTGCAATTGGATGAAAACACAGAAATCACCCAAATGAATCCGTCCAATCATTATTAAGAAAACAATTTTCACCCCCCCCATCCCCCCTTTTTGGAACATATATAGCCAACTCATTGTGTTCTTTTTATCAGTGTTATCAGTACTTTGATTACACCAGGGATCATCAATACTGGTTCCCCAAAAATGGAGGAATACACAGAAGAGAAGAAATGAAATAATAGATATTTTTAGTAACATCCCTCATCATTGATATATATAATACGTATATAAATACCTGTAAAAAAAAGTGAATAAATGAAGAAAATATGCTGAATGATTTAAAAAATCTTTTTTACAAAAAAAATTCTATAGATATCAAGAAACATTTCATCATAAATGAGTTTAATTTCTATATACATATAAAATAAAACAAAATATAATTTCATTTTTTGGTGAAATTTTACCGGACAGTCACATGCCACAGTCAAGGTCACAAGGTCAAATATTCTGGTACCAACTGAAAGGTCTCTCCACAAGGAATACACATGCAAAGTATAAAAGAACTATCACTTACCATTCAAAAGATATGCTCAATGTTAAAGTTTTTATGCAGTTGTTCACAGGCCAAGGTCAAGGTCACAAGGTCAATTATTCTGGTACCAATTAAAAGGTCTTGCCACAAGGAATGCACATGCAAAATATGAAAGCCATATCACTTACCATTCAAAAGATATACCCAATGTTAAAGTTTTTTGTGGACAAACAGACAAACAGACAGACAGACCAAAAACTATATGCCCCCTGAAACTTCGTTTTACGGGGGCATAAAAAGCGGAAATCCTCTGATCTGCGGAAAACTTTCATCACTGAAATAAGTATTTCAAAAATTGTTCTAAATTTTGATTTGCAATATTCCCTGTGTATCTCACAAAACAGTTTAGTCAAATCTTAATTATATCCCTATTAGTCAAAAACATTGTAAAACACATGAAAATGTGTTCAGTTCAGACATAAGAGGACTATCTTCCCATCCGCTTATTTTCTTTTATAAATACCAGGATACACTTTATTTCTGACTACTACTCTAGTAATCCATCCCACTTCTCACTAGAAATTGACATTTAAAAAAAAATAATCTGTGATTTTTTTTGTGTGTGTGCTTTTACACCATCTTATCACTTTTGTATCGTAAATATATTCTCCGTTAAGTATTGGTTCGTTGTGGTCCGATGTGCTGTTCATGAAAAGTTTGGGGTTTCAGACATACCAATAAACAGGAAGTGTATTGTTTCCCTTGAATAGTAACACAAGTTTTGCATGAATTTTGTCATTTCTCGTAAATATTCGGATGAATAAAGCTAATGGTTATTTGAATTGACACATCAAGAATGTTTTTCAGCAATGACGGTGATAATCAATTATACTTTTTGACATCAATTATGATGAACTTTGAAGTTCAAACGACTGCCAATCAATTGTTGGCACTAATCCGTTCATCACTATCATGTGGTCTCTGTTTTATTAATAAAGACAATTTATAGAAAATACAAATACAATATTACTAACTATTCCACCAACATAGACATTTCTCTAAAAAATATCAACAGAAATGTGGACTCCATGTCATTATTCCTTGATAATCAATAACATCTTGAAAATTTATTATGCATGTTGGTTGTTTCTTCTTTTATTTGTTGTCAATTAAAACAAAACCTCATTCATTTTTTTAACAATTTATTGTCAATTTTACGAAAGGATAAGGAGTAAATGACCATGAGACCATAACACATATGTTAACTCCAACTGCAATAATTTAAATGAGCTGTATGGCCATTTCAGAAATTAATTCCTCATCATCAGCACTAGAACCCAAACAAAGGAAAGCCATAGTTTTTGTTTCATCACTGTTTTTTAAATAGGCACGAATTTAATTGCCTCAGTTGTGTTAGTCTGTGTCTTCTGCATTTAAGATCAGAAGTTTTAATCATTTTTTTTCAGCATGTCCTTAATACATGTGACTTAGTTTCAATTTTACATTTGAGAGACAAGAATACCATACACCCACACTCACATGGTAATTGAAATATTTTACATTGAAACACAGGAATACAATAACCCATACTCACCTAGTAACTGAAACATTTGACATAGAGACACAAGAATACCATAATTTCCTCATAAACTGTCTATTAAAAGCCAAGCTGTACAATAATCTGAAACATATAACATTAACCATAAGTATCTGTGAGTATATACACCATATTTGACCTTATTAGCGCCCCTGCTCAAATAAGCGTCCCCTCGCAGTATTTCAAAGTTAAAATGCACAAGCGCCTCCTCAAAACTCCAAACTGCCAAAATTTACTTATGGTTATTAGCTTTGAGCAGGTATATAATTGCTGTAAGAAACAAAATGTTTACATACCCCGCACAACTTCTGAGTAACGATATCTATTTATTTATGCCAAATTTGCGTGATTGATAACTATTATAACTTTCTGGTTTTACCACAATTTTAACAACCAGAAGTTGAAGACCCATTATACAACTTGATAACAAAGGCGGTAGCGGACATGCATAAATTCCAGTTTTGCTGATTCAATTAAGTGCCCCTGTTTTTGAATTTTCTAAGCGCTCTGGGCACTTATTGGTCGAATACAGTAGATATAAAACTTAAACAAGTGTTAGGTATTTTGTTCCCTTCTGTCATGACATCAGAAATAATACTAAGAGTTAGCAAACAAAAAAGAATTTTATTCACTAAAAAAGACTTACCGGTATAGAAAAATCCTACCTAACTGAAATCCAATTGCTATTAAAAGTATTTCCTTAAAATGTAAGGGCTGTTCCAGAAATAATTGTATGGGGGTCGTAAGGCACTTCTTTATAAGGACCCATCATGCATAAAATTTTAATTCCTATGTCTCATTGCTTCTTCAGTGAAAGTCTCCAATTTACCTCACAACCCATCAAAATTTTAATTAAAGTGCTTTCCGACCCCCCCCCCCATACAATCATTTCTGGAACAGCCCTAAACAATATCAGGAAAGTAACACCTGTAGTAATGTTTGCTTCATGTAGAACTACAATTTATATTGAGTACAACTAAAAATATCTACTGTGAATGTGAAAACTTTCACATGGAACCATAATTAATTCTGAAGTGAAAATTGTTATAACAATAACAAAATCTGCATATAACATTTTCATAACTAACCAAAATTTATTGCGGACATAAAATTTTTAAGTATAGAAACTTTCTGTGTATACAAGTGACTAGATTTATAGGCAAAAATATGTAATAAGTGTAACACCCAATCTATCTCCTTTTTAAACTAGAAAATCAGACACTGAGCCTGAATCACTCACTAGACAAAATCCTTACACGAGGTGATTAACCTAATGTTTATCCCATAGGGTCTTAGGTGCGAATATGTTCTTTGCTGGTGGTCTTCTTTATTATCACATCAAAGTAAAATAAGCAATCTTAATAAAGGACCTTCCATATGTCATTCCTGTAAAGTTTGGTTGAAATTACTGTAGGAATTTCAAAGGAGATGATCAAAATATGACTTTCCAATAGGGCCAATGTTAAAATCAGCCATGCTTTTGACGCCATGCTTTAATTAAATTGAACAAAATAAGCAATCATTGAAAAGGACCTCCTATACATCATTCCGGTAAAGTTAGGTTATATTTGCAGGAGAACTGAAAAATGTGATTTTCCCATTGGGTCAAATGTTAAACCTAAGTTCTGACCTGGCAGTCATGTGTTTTTTGTCAGATCAGAATGAAATGAGCAATCTTTTTAAAGACCTTCCATACATCATTCCTGTAAAGTTTGGTTTGTTTTGCTTCAGCGGTTTCAGAGGAAAAGATGAATATGTGATATTCCCATAGGGTCAAATGTTAAACTATGTTCCATGCTGGAGGCCATGTTTTTTATCGAATAGGAAAGAAATGAGCAATCTATGTAAAGGACCTTTAGTACAGTAAAACCTGTTTTGAGAGACCGCCCCTTGGGCCAGGAAAAAGTGGTCTTTCAAGACAGGTGGTCTTTCATAGGAGGTCTGCTATTTTCAGTCATCAATTTTTCTAAAAGATGTGTACATGTTTTACATAGTATTTGTACAATAACATTCCTCTGAATTATTTCTCTAAAGAAGTTTCTGGATTCTATTACAAAAAAATGAAATACTTTTCTTTACCATATTTCAAAAAAATCACAATGCATATAATATAGAACAAAATATTTATATTACATATAGGTAAAATTAATTTGTTATTTTAAAATTGCATAATAAAAGGTAAACAATAATCAATAAATGTGTCAAACTCAATTGACAGAGGACAAGCCATACAGGTAATTAAAGGATTATTGTCACAATTGAGTAATTAAAAGTGAATATAATTGTTTTCTCTGTATAAAGGAATTAATTAAGAGTGTTGAGGTTCTCACACAATTATTTTATGATAAGTTTTAACCTAACAAGGATATTCATTCATTCATATTTTCTGAGATTTTTGGTTCATGGTTCACTCATTCATATTTTCTGAAATGTTTGGTCTATGGACATACCATAAAAATTACTAGTTACTTCCCCTGACATGGCTTGTTTTGTAAATAAACTTGTTTTGAGACTCTCACAGCATTTTTCAAATAAAAAGAGTTATAACTGGCATACAGTGGTCAAAAGTAGAGCACATACAACACTCTGGATGTTATTTTATTGGGATAAAGTAAAGAATAAGGAAATTTCAATGAGACTGACAGTTTGCAAATTACCGGCGATGTCAGTCCTATATGCACTTCAAAACCAACTTTTCTGGTCATTAAAAGACAATAGACTTGTGTCAGAATCAACTATCCTCCCATTGTATTTGAAGAAGCATTTCAGGTATACCGAAATTGGTCATTTTTTAGTTATTTTTACCACTTCCGGTTGAGTTGTTGAACGATGATTATCAACTCTTATCGTCTTTTTAGACACCATTAAGATATTTTTTTAAAAAGTGGTCGCTCATAACAGGCTGTATTTGCATTTTATGCACCTTTTTACAGGTCGTTGGTCGCGTTTGGTAGGTGGTCGCTCACGACAGAGTGATTTGTACACCAAAATGATCCGTGACCACTGTTGGCGGTCTGAAAAGCCAGGTGGTCGTTCATTGGAGAGGTCGTTCAAATCAGGTTTTACTGTACATCATTCCTGTAAAGTTTGGTTTAATTTGCTTCAGCTGTTTCAGGGGAGAAGATGAAAATGTGATTCTCTTATGATGCACGATTATTATCTATTCCTTGCATGGATAGTTATTTTTGGTACGACACGAGACTTTGAAGCTTGAGTTAGATATGAACTTGTGGAATTACAGGAATGTCATTGGTCGAGTGCCAAGTAATGACACATCACGCGTGACGTGCTATTATTTTTTTGATGTTTCTATTGGACAACTTTGAAATCTTGTTGGCCGTGATTAACTTTACCTAGCAACGGTGTTGTTATTTGAAACAAAAACAGCAGTTCGGCACTAAATATTATGAAAATCATAAGAGAAATAGTTTTAACAACTCGAAAGAATTGTACAGTATATCGCTGGATATCAACTCTCGCCAAAGGCTCGTTTATTATATTTTGAAATTACATAACTCTAGTTGATATCCATCGATATACAATTCTTTTTCGTTATGAAAACTATAATTTTTCCCTTAAGGTGCTATGTTAAACCCAAGTTCTGTGCTAGCGGCCATGTTTTTTATCAGATCTGAATGAAATGAGCAATCTTTGTAAAGGACCTTCCATACATCATTCCTGTAAAGTTTGGTTAAATTTGCTTCAGTGGTTTCAGAAAAGATGAAAATGTTAAAAGATAACAGACAAAGGACAGACTATGGGCTCCAAGTAATGGCAATAGCTCACACTGACCTTTGGGTCAGCTGAGCTAAAAAAGGTGGGCCACAATATCCATAACTAACAATGGTTGGACCAAAGATCGTTGTGTCAAATATCACAAGGACTGATCAAGAATGATCAACTTAAACAGAATATTTACAAAGACTGAAGCCACTAACATCCATTTCATAATGTTGTAAGACCTCAAATTTTTAAAAATTTTCAAATCTTATATTCCCTGACAACTTGCGAAAGAAAATCCTCTTTGAGTAATTAATGAAAACAAATAAGGACCTATACCTACCTCTGTTTATGTATAGATAAGTTAAACTGTGACATCAGTGAATAACATATAGCACAAACTGATGAAACTATTTCTACTTTTAACTTTTCATTCTGCCTGAGACATCTAACAACTGAGTGCACAAATTTTGTAGAATTTAAGAATGCCACGATCTCTTCATGTTGACTTTTTGTGCCCTGTACAAAAAAAGAAAAAGGTCATCTTCATTCATTTATTTTTGTCATTTCATTAAAATTTGTAAATATAGTGCATTCTCATTGAATTGCAAATTCCACCGTAATTATGAAGCCATATCTAAAATTAAGTACCTTCATACAATGGTCTTTTGTCGCATCTACGACGAAAGTCGCGAAAGCAATCATAGCGATCCAAAATTCTATCGTCGGCGTCGTCAACATTTATTTTAAACCTGTGGTCAAAGTTTTCTAAACATTTATATCTTCATCAAATCTTAATGGACTCATTTGAAATTTGGACAGAAGCAAGAAAATGGTCAGAAAATTACCTCTAGATGAAAAATAACAGAATCTTTTTTTTAGTTTTTCTGTATTTTTCCTTATTTGGACTTATTTTTGGTGAAAAATTTCAATGTTAGTTGTTAAGAAGTAGAATAAAGTCTTTAAATATATTGCTCCCTTTGTTTTATTTACAAATTTCAGATCCAGGTAATAAATATTTCTGTATTTCTAGTGAATTGTCACATTGACCCAAATCTTGTATTCCATCAAAAATATGCAGAAAAAATCATTTAACAGTGAAATCTACACCACTTACAACATGCGAGTCTATTTCCATATCCTCCTCTTCCTCCTCTGAGTCTGACCCATCATGAGTTCCAAACTTGTAATGTACTGCTACACATGGTAACAGTTGTTTTAGAACAAGTAACAAGTCTACTACATCTGATGTCTTCATAGAATCTGTATTGATAAAATGGAAAGGTAAAATGATATAACTTTAATATTGTGCTAGGCCAAATTTTGTTCAAAACAAATATAGCTGAAACTAGAGAATTGACGTCTAGACAACAATTATACTGCAAATAATGACATTGAATTCATTGTAATCTGACACAATGAAAGGTTAATCAATATTGATTATCAAAGTTTACAATTCAATTTTTCATTCCAAAATTTAATTCTCATTTCATTGAGACATGATCCAGATAAAAAAATTATAATTCTTTTTAAATTTATTCTATTTTTACTGTACATAGGCTACTCAGAAGCAATGTATCAAACAAAATATGTTCAAATAAATAATATTTGACATATATAAAATTTGTTGCCATGTAGTTGTCTGTTTTATGCGAGATCATATTGCCGAAATAAGTTACTAAACATAACAGTCATGACAAAAATTCGTGATTTTCAAATTAGAAGGAATGCAGCTGCATCATCATTCATACTGTAAGCCTTACTAGTGTTACATAGAGACTTACCTAAACATCTCTCAGCAAATACAACAAGTGCTGTTAAAAGCCACTGTGATTTAGGAATGTCTCTTTCATCATCGTCTTGGTTCACCTTTGACTTTTTGGATGTTTGTTGTAGTAATGTCTGAATCAGTTCCACTAATGGGAATGGAAACTTGTTGTATGCCATGGCAGGGAGTAAGAACTGTTCAATCTGGTCACTGAACACTGGACAGAAAAATGATCTACATAAAGCTTTCAGGATTGTATGACTGAAATTTAAAATTATAGAATTACATATACAATAACTCAGCTTAAAGATAAGTTCTAAAAACTGTTCTACAAATAATTGTATGGATAGAGGTTGGAGGGAATTAATATAAATATAATGGACTGCAGACAAAATGGAGACTTGTATTGAAGAAACACAACCAAAATCAAACAAAAGATTCAAAACATGGTGTGTATAGTAAGAATTCTGTAACATCTATTTGTATTTCCTTAAAAGATACATTCATTTTTGCCTGAAATTCATTCATTCCTGACAAAAAAGTAACAATTTTTTTTTCACTTATGAAAAGATGACACAAACTCTTGACAATACCAATACTATACAGTTAATAGTGATCACTATAATATGTTCCTTATGCAAAATACTGGTGACAAAAATAATCTTTTGTACCAATATTTTGAATATCAATAATAATTTCTATATCTTAGAAAAGCAGTATATATCTTTGATGCAAAAATCTAGACATAGCTTAAATTAAGAAAAAATTGTTACCTGAATGGTCTATCTTTAAGTTCAGTTACATATACAATAGGACCCATGATAAGGGAGAAGATACTTCCTGCTTGAGGAGTGGGAGGTACAGTAGATTTCTCCAAGTTTGATGGCACTTTTGCTTCTAATATTATCCTCATGTAATCAAAATAACCTGCAAAAAACATTCATATTGATAAAACATAGGTAATCAATTATTACAAAGTTCCTCTTGTAATAACGCATTGTCAGAATAACCTAACTTTGCCTCAATGCTGACCTACCATTAGAGATGCATGCAAATGCAAGTTTACACGATCCTAACATGTATAGTGACTGAGATCTGAACTCTTCAGTAAATTTGGATGTAAGTCAATCAAAACAAAAAATACAGGCCAAAGTGACCTAATTTTGCATGGATGCTGACTTCCCATCAGAGATGCAAGCATATTCAAGGTTACATGATCCTGCCATGTATAGTGATTGAGATCTAAACTTGTCAATAAACTTAAATGTAAATCTTTCAAGTAGAGAATATAGGTCAAAGTGACCTTATATTGCCTGGATGCTGACCTACCGTCAGAGATGCATGTTTTTGCAAGGTTTTATGATTCTTCCATGTATAGTGACTGAGAAATGAACTCGGACATACACTTGAATGTTAGTTGTTAAGCAAAAATATAGGTCAAAGTGATCTAATATTGCCTGGATTCTGAACTACCATCAGAGAACCTACAAACAGAGATGCACACATGTACAAAGTTACATGATCCTACCATGGATAGTGACTAAGATCTAAACTCTGACATAAACTTGAATGCAAGACATTCAAGTAAAAAATACAGGTCAAAGAGAACTTATTTTCTCGGAGGCTGTGAGCCAAATCGAGATGCACCTGCATGTAAAGTTTGATGACCATATCATGCATAGTTGCTGGGACATACTCTCAAATGTGGACAAAGATGCAGAGGTAGACAAAGATGCTGATGCCAGGGATACTCTAATAGTCCTCCCAACTAAAAATAATTGCAAACATCTATACTTTCTTAATTTTTTTCTTATATGAAATGGAAGATATTTCGCCATCAAGGAATCAAGAAATACAGCCTTTTAAATCAAGGTGTGATCTCAAATTTAAATAATTTTACGATAACTAATCCTAGACGAACACACAATGCAGTACAGTAATTAACTAATGTGTGCAGCGCACAAGTTAATAACAAGGTTTTTGGATCATGAGATGAATATTTTCTGGAATCAGAATATAGAATTAGTTATTGTTTCTATTTTAAAGATCTTCTATTATATTTCAAAGTTAGATTCAAGCTACCATACATTTCACGTTTAATCGGTCAAGATGTTTATTTTACAACGTTTATTGTCACTTCAAAGAGGGAAATAATGAAGAATGCAAATAAATTTAACATAAATAATCATTAGCTCAACAGTGTAAAATTAATTAGTGTTCCCATTGGATGCATTCATGTGTTGATTTTTTTTTGTGTAATAAAAGAACTTTCTCAAAGACAAACAAAACTTGAAAGTCTTGTATTGAAATCAAAGTCCCAAAGACTGGTGGATTAGTGTCTATGATGGCAATGATCAGTATCTAATCTATTGATATTTTATGTACACTGTCCATGTATGATATGAATAATTGCCTGTCTGTGTCTTGCATAATTACTCATTTTTTACTATGGGTCTAATTATAATGATGATATCAAAACCAAGAAAGGTACAAAAACTATGTTTTGCTCATCAAGAAAACGTGCCTTTCTGACAGTCAGCAAGTATTTTCTGGTGGCATTCTTCATTTGATCACACCACCCAATCAATGGCAATCAAACCATTAGAGACAAATATTCAAAGAATTTTGATTTTATACCAGAAACCTATTACATATTATGGGTTCCCTGCTGTACACTCAACATAGACTAAACAATGACAACACCATCTTGATCAAGTCCAGTCTGAAATTTAATTCTAAAGAAGAGACCTGAATGGAAGGTTTGTGAATACTGACAAGACTCAAAAGCTGACAAGACCTGAGCAGCAATACCCTGCTCTTTAAGGAGATAATAATTCGTCCAAGAAACACACGAAGACATGAAAACGATGATGTGTGCCAAGTTATTTGTGCAACAATGCATCTTAATTCGCGCTATGATATACATTCTCCTGCAATTGAAAAATGACTGTTATGCATTGTAAATACTCAAATGACATTATCTCAACTTTTGTTTGACCAAACTCTGATCGACAGCAATTAAAATGCAACACGTACCACGGACTGAACATTGTTGGACGAACGGCAATCAACAAATCAACACCCCTGCCTGATCCTATTTCCAATTTAGTTAATTCCAACCCCGATCAATGCAAAATATCGTCCGTTTCGGAATACGCACCTTGACAACTGTTTCCAGGTAATTATGTGTATTTACCGATGTACAACTTCTTCAGTCGGCCATTACATGTATACCGAATGCGGACCTCGGAGAAGACACTGCAAAATGACAATAGCAACAAGTATAATGGAACAGCCAACGTGGAACAGCCGTACTTTTCCATTCATTGATAACTAGAAATGTAATCAAACATTACGTCTTCCGTAGATTTTAAATAATGGACTGTTGTTCTCGACGGCTAATGAATTTTATTTTTTATTTACAATGCATTGTTCTTTTATGATTTATTTCAAAACAGCCACATCGTTTCATTGACGGTTCAGGAAAGTACGTTTACGCCATTAATACAAATGTAAATAAAGGCATCTCTTCCATATTCATACATCTACACACAAAATTTTATGAATGGGAAATTCATTCTGTGATTAATTAACGAATTCAGGCACCATTTAAGTGTTGAAAAGTTCGGGCAATCAAATTAATGTTCAATGAAAATAGACTATTGAGTGTCAGAGTTTTTTATGAGATCAGAAAGATGTGTACGAGTTTTCCTGAAAAGGATTCTTTTAGCATGGGTATGATCACTAATGTTAGATTGAGTAAGGTTGGTCACCTGGGTCGTAACATAGGATAGATCTATCCTTTGGATAGACACTAATCCAAAAACCTAATTACAAATACCGGTAAGGTACATTTTCGTTAATTTTTACACAAATCCAATATTCTGCTGAAATCTTTTGGCTATAAAGATTTAATAAGTATGATATGAAGTACATACCACTGTTAATTAAGTAGGACCAAATCCTAGACAGGATGTTTGGAGACTGATACAATTTTGGTGATGTAAATGTTTCTAACATTCTCATAGGACCTGCAATCGGTTGTGACGAATCTGCTATATGCCTGAGGTACCTGTCAATGAGAAAAATATAACATTTGTATTTCTAACAAAATTGCTTAAAAGCAGTATATCGTCTACTAAACAAGCATTCTGAGAGCACTTGAGAGTATAACATAGCAATACATAGTCCCTTACTGACTACATATATCAAACTCTAATTTGATCTGTAACTCATGATAGTAGACACACATACCTAATATTAGATCAATATCTATAAAAGTGTAGAAAAAGTCTGGAAAACTAATATTTTACCAAAATTTTTGAGGTCCAAAACTCCAATAAAAAGCAGAGCTGGAACCAAACCTAATCCTGGTCTGTACATTATATAGTAGACTTTCATGCATAACATTAGATCAAAATCTGCAATGGTTTGGAAAAAAGTCAACAAAACTGATATTTTACTGAAGTTCTAACCCAGTTACTCCATAATAAATCAGTGGACTGTAACAAAACTCATACTAGATCTAATACTCATGGTGGTAGACTCATATACCAAAATATTGACCAATATCTGCAATGGTTTAAGGAAATTGTCTGGAAAACTGATATTTCAATAGTATTTTCCAAGTTAAAGGCCTATAACTCCATGAAAAATCAGTGGACTGGAACCAAACTTGACCTGTAACTCATGGTGATAGACTCACATACAAACAATTAACATAAAAGTATGGACAAAAAAATTGAAAAGCTTTATTGTGATGGATGGACTGAGGGACAGACTAAGAGCGCAAACCTTTAGTCCCCTTCCGAAATGCTTGTAGGTACTAATTTTACATTCTTAATTTTGTTTATGGTGAATTGTCCTCACACAATAGTTAAATGATTAACAAGGTGAATCCTGTATTGTGGTATGACATCGAGATAAACCACCGCTCACTGAACCCTAAATCAATATTTTAAGTGCAAATTTGAGGTATTTGGACACAATACAGATATGGACACAATACGATGATCAACACAATAATATAATCCTCAAGAAATAACTTTTCACAAGGGTTCCAATGAAAATATTCTCTGGAAATCAGCCTAAAATAAAATTCACCATTTTTTGGCCCCTTTGACATATTTTACACAAAGTCTAAACAATCATTTTGCAAAAGCAATCAATTAAAAATTTAAATCAAATAGTCTCTCCTTCATGCTATGGATGCTATAATTATATCCTTTCATGCACACCTCTATATAGTCTTCTTCCTTTGTGTAAAGTTTCATCAAAATCCCTTGCATTTATGAGTTTATTATTGCAAAAGTTTAAAGCCAAACTATTTCCCCTTCCTCTTTTCAGACAACAATTACATTCCTTCAAGCACATCTCCATTAAGCGTCTTCCTTTGTATTAAATATCATCATAATTGTTCAAGTGATTTAAGAGGAGTTGAGATTACGAGGTTCTCTCAGCAGATGGAATCAATGAAAATTCATACTCAAATTCCACATGCTGGTTTCAGACAATAATTATATTTCTTCATGCACATGTCCTTCCTGTAGTTTCATGAAAATTCTTCAAGTGGTTTATGAGAAGTTGCACTTGTGGACAGACAAACAGACAGGTGATAAACTATCCATCCCAGGACCTTAAACAAATGTTGATGATTTTGCAATTCAATCACTAACAATGACCAAGAAAATTGAAATATGATCTTATTGTCTAGGTCAAACTTCAGAATATTCTTTTAAGGTAGATAGACAGTAATATTCATATCCATGGGATTTTGTTGTAAGTCGGTACAATTGAAGAACCAATCCTACTTACCCGAAATATGTAATAAAAAGTATGGGTCACCATGCTTGCTTTTTCTAGAATTGAGATCAAAGTTTGCTCATTTATAGCCATTTTTCCACCTGAATTTACATAGAATGCACGGTGAAAATTTGGAAAGGCAATTTTTATCCATGAGAATTTGATGTTTTTTCGTGAACAGATAGTTTATGTTGCAATTCATTGGTAACAATTAAAAAATGTATAAGTCAACATGCTTTCAACAGAGATAATTTACAAAGTTTCCCGATTAAACATTATTTACGGCAAAAGGGAGTTAATTCGCCGCAAAGTAAACGAAATATGACGTTTCACATTTGCCATTCAATTATGACGTCACAAAGGAAAAGCTGTCAAATTACTGTTTCGGCCCGAAAATCAAACCTACCCCGTATCCGACTCTTTATTTTTCTAATGCACGATTGAATTGCGCAGCGCAACAGTGTCTATCTACCTTAAAGAAGAGTCCTGAAAACAAAAATTCTTAGTTATGTTTTAAAAGTACAGTAGAACTTGAATTTCTCGAACTGCAATAACTGAAACACAAAGGAATCCTCGAACCCTTTTTGTTGTCCTTTTGTTCAAATTAAAACATAGCTCAACCTCGATATCTAGAACACCCCTTTGTCTCAAACTGTTTTCACCTGTCCCTGTAGTGTTCAAGTCATCAAAGTTCGACTGTATTTTGAGAACAAATAGCTCAACTTAATTGGTAATGTTATTTTAAATATAGAACCAACAGTCTATTGTAGAGAAAGAGCTACTACCTTAAACAGAGAATCAAAAGTTTGTTGATGAGAAATAGCTTCTGAGGATTCTTGTTACACAGCTCTACAATTCCTTCTTTTAACTTCATAGCATTCATACAAAGCCATATCTATAAAATATACCAAAAATAAAAGTAAAATATTTTTCATTTTAGCTAGTAATGGATACATGTAGAACAGAAACAAGAGTTGTCAGAAGACAACATAGCTCGCCGGGGATTCCAGTAACTTCAATGCACAATAAATTTGAAAGTAATAAATATATGGTACCCTTATAAGAAAGCTCTCATCAAAAGAACGTCACATACCAAATATGAACACCCTACCACTAAGCAACCTAATTCTAGAAGTGAAGTTAAAGTTTTTAAAAAATTGCCCTCAGGGCAAGGTCAAGGTCAAAATGTCTACAAATATGGTACCTTTAGAAAGCTCTCCTCAAAAGGAAGTTACATACCAAATATGAACACCCTACCACTAAAAGCCTACCTTCTAGAGGCAAGGTTAAAGTTTTTTAAAAATTGCCCTAAGGGCAAGGTCAAGGTCAAAATGTCTACAAATATGGTACACCTTTAGAAAGCTCTCCTGATAAGGAAGTTACATACCAAATATGAACTCCCTACCACTAAAAGCCTACCTTCTGGAGGCAAGGTTAAAGTTTTCTAAAAATTGCCCTAAGGGCAAGGTCAAGGTCAAAATGTCTACAAATATGGTACAAATGTACCTTTAGAAAGGTCTCATCATAAGAAAGTTACATATCAAATATGAACACCCTATCACTAAAAGCCTACCTTCTAGAGGCAAGGTTAAAGTTTTTAAAAAATGCCCTAAGGGCAAGGTCATGGTCAAAATGTCTACAAGTATGGTACCAAAAGAAAGCTCTCATCACAAGGACGCCACATACCAAATATCAACATCCTAGTTCTTCAGGTCTCCATTCCACAAGCCAGGTTGAAGTTTTGCTGACGCCGACGACGGGGTGATGACAATAGCTCCCGCGAGCTAAAAATCAAAGAACCTTTGTGAGCAAGCTCACATACCCCAGGCCCCCACATAACTGATAGTCCTACATTATTGAACACTGAAATAAATAATTATCACAAATCTTTCATATGCACTGTAGGATGAGTTTTTCAGACAAAATGATGTACTCTATAAACAGTATTTTTCATAAAAATAACAAAATTCAACAATATGTATTTTTGTGAAAAATTCTCAAAAATCATCATCCAAGTAGTATGCACATCTTTGATGTATGCACAATCAGCCTGCAAAATAAAAACTTTGTATCTTAGAAACTGTAGGAGGAGTAAATAGTTATTCGGAGAGATGATATACAATATAAGCTGTATTTTGTATAAAAATGACAAAGTTCAACAATGTGTATTTTTCTGAAAAAATTATCAAAATTTAAAATCCAAGCAGTATATGCAAATCTTTGCTATATGCACAATCAGGCTGCAAGATAAAAACTTCTTATCTTATAAACTGTAGGAGGAGTCATCCGGACAAATGATGTACCCTATAAGCAGTATTTTGCATAAAAATGACAAAGTTCAACAATGTGTATTTTTCAGAAAAATGATCAAAAATCAAAATCCAAGTAGTATGCACATCTTTTATATATGTACAATCAACATGCAAAATAAAAACTTTGTATCTTAAAAACTGTAGGAGGAGTTATCTGGACAAATGATATACCCACAAGTGATGACGGACGGACGTACTGACTGACGGACCAGTCGAAAACTATATACCCTCCGCGACTTTGTTGCGTGGGGTATAATTGACCTGATATAGGACAAAATCAAGATCAACTCTACAAAATTATATCCTTTAACATATGAGAAGAAACTGAATGCATGTTAACACCCCTAATTAGCGGAATTCTCAACAAACATTTTAGGTAAGAAGAGTTTGCCTGTAATTGATTTAGTCCAGTTGAACGGTGTTTAGCCCGATTGAGAAAGACGTAAACAAATTACTTATTTTAACATTGGATACTGTTTTGTCCCTATTCAGAGTAATGTTAAGGTATAGTTTTAACCTTTACCTATACAAATTACCCTGCACACTAGGAAAGATTTGTTAAAATTACAATTACAATAAATGCCTGCATCTGGGCTTGGAATTGAGTATATTCATACCGATACAACTGCTTGTTAACTATCAATTTACTAGGACCACTGGTTCAGGATGCACAACTGTAGGGCAAAACACCATCGCTCAGCAAGAGAATTCAGGCCATTATAATGTCAATGGGACATGGAATTGAGAACTTCTTACAGAGACTTGATTGAATGTCAAATATCAAGGGTCTAGGAATACTGATACAGGATGTATGGCTGCTTCTCAAACTATCAATGACGGGTGTTTTTTCTCGCAATTTATCATTTTTTTACATCAACAAATGTGGAACTTGCTGAAATGGAAATAACCTGCTATTTTCAAGCCTATTTAACACTCATTTTTCATTTTCAAAGCCTATTTGACGCTCCTAATTCGTTTTCATTTGCCACCACTTATGTTATTTTTATGTTCATTTTCCCTCTTTCAACCATATTACAGTGCTACCATTTCAAAGCAGTAGTATGTAACATTCTATGATTTTTTACACTTATCTTCCAAATTATTTAACCTGTGTAAAATTCCCCATCATACCTGAAATCTATTTTCATCCAGTTTAAACTCATACCAATGATCAAGGTAGTTGTATACCAATACCAAACATATATGCATTCATACATATATTCATATATAACATATATATATATGGATCAACCTGTTAGTGACTCAAATACAACAAGAAAATTCAAAGCAAAACAATGCATGAAAATAAGGAGCATTTGTTGATACATATAATTACCAATCTTTGAGCATCTTGTTTTACATCGAAGAAATAACATAATTTCACTGTTAAATTCAACATAAAGCCAGCATCAGTAGGATTTTTCTTGGACTGAACATCTTTATCAAACTCTTTCCTCAATATGTTAGTCTGCAATAAGAACATAGGTAATCAACAATTACAAAGTTCGCCTCGTTATGGCACATTGTCAGAGATGCATGCATATGCAAGTTTACATGATCCTAACATGTACAGTGACTGAGATTTGAACTCTTCAGTAAATTTGGATGTAAATTATTCAAGCAGAAAATATAGGTCAAAGTGACCTAATTTTGCCTGGATGCTGACCTACCGTCAGAGATGCATGCATATGCAAGGTTACATGATCCTACCATGTATAGTGACTGAGATATCAACTCGAACATAAACTTGAATGTAAGTCGTTCAAGTGGAAAATATAGGTCAAAGTGACCTAATTTTGCCTGGTTGCTGACCTACCATCAGAGATGCATGCATATGCAAGGTTACATGATCCTACCATGTATAGTAACTGAGATATCAACTCGGACGTAAACTTGAATGTAAGTCGTTCAAGCAGAAAATATAGGTCAAAGTGACCTAATTTTGCCTGGCTGCTGACCTACCATCAGAGATGCATGCATATGCAAAGGTTACATGATCCTACCATGTATAGTGACTGAGATCTGAACTCAGACGTAAACTTGAATGTAAGTCGTTCACGCGGAAAATATAGGTCAAAGTGGCCTAATTTTGTCCGGATGTTGACCTATCATCAGAGATGCATGCATATGCAAGGTTACATGATCCTACCATGTATAGTGACTGAGATCTGAACTCGGACATAAACTTGAATGTAAGTCATTCAAGTGGAAAATATAGGTCAAAGAGACCTAATTTTCTTGGAGGCTGTTAGATAGCCCAAGATGCATCTGTATACAAAGTTTGATGATCCTACCCTTCATAGTTACCAAGATATATACCCAAATGTGGACGGGGACGCGGACGCAGATGTGGATGTCGGGGGTACTCCAATAGTCCTCCTCAACTTCGTTGAGGCGAACTGAAAAAATATAGTTTATAAAAGACAATAGTATGGATTACTTTTCTATATGACAGCCAATCCCCTCACATGTTTGATTTTTTTTTTTTAAATAAGTTTGTTGCAGACTACAGATAAGGCCATAATAAAACATAGGTAATCAACGATTACAAAGTTCGCCTCGTTATGGCAAATGGACACAGAAACCCAATTTGGCCAAAGTGCTGATTTACCATCCCTAATGCATATATACAAAGGCTAGATGATCTTACCATGTACAGTAACTGAATTCGAAAATAAACTTGAATGTAAATCAATCATGCAGAAAATGTAGGTCAAAGTGACCTAATTTTGCTTGCATGCTGACCAGATGCATGCACATGCAAGGTTAGATGATCCTATCATGTACAGTTACTGAGATATCAACGTAAACTTGAATGAAAGTCACTCATGCGGAAAATATAGGTCAAAGTGACATTATTTTGCCTGGATGCTGACCTACCGTCAAAGATGCATGCACATGCAAGGTTAGATGATCGTACCATGTACAGTTACTTAGATCTGAACTCGGACGTAAACTGGAATGTAAGTCGATCATGAGGAAAATATAGGTCATAGTGACCTAATTTTTGCATGGATGCTGACCTACCGTCAAAGATGAATGCACATGCAAGGATAGATGATCGTACCATGTACAGTGACTGAGATCTGAACTCGGACGTAAACTTGAATGTAAGTCACTCAAGCGGAAAATATAGGTCAAAGTGACCAAATTTTGCCTGGATGCTGAAGTACCGTCAAAGATGCATGCACATGCAATGATAGATGATCCTACCCTTTACAGTGACTGAGATCAGCTGAACTCGGACGTAAACTTGAATGTAAGTCACTCAAGCGGAAAATATAGGTCGAAGTGAACTAATTTTGCCTGGATGCTGACCTACCATCAGAGATGCATGCATATGCACAGTTAGATTATCGTACTATGTATAGTAGCTGAGATATGAACTGAAATGTAAATTTGAATGAAAGCCACCCAAGCGGAAAATATAGGTCAGAGAGACCTAATTTTCTTGGAGGCTGTGAGTTAGCCCAAGATGCACCTGCATGCAAAGTTTGATGAACCTACACTGCATAGTTACTAAGATATATACCCAAATGCGGACGCGGACGCGGACGCGGACGCCGGGGGTACTCCAATAGTCCTCCTCAACTTCGTTGAGGCGAACTAAAAATATCTTATCTTAGATTCTCATCTGGCCTGCCCAGATTTTTTCATCTGCCTCAAAAATTTAAATTTTAGACTATTTGGGTAAAATTTATTTAAAATCAACAGCATTTTTAAAAAAATTTATAAAAAATAGAAAATAGAACTTGCCTGCCCATCCCAAATTTTGAGACGAAATGGATAAAAGTTTAGGAATAAATTTTAATATTTTGGCCTCAATTAGCAGCTGCATTTATCCCAAAGAAGGAATCCACTTCCCGTGCATCATTGTTGTTATAGACCAAAACCCAAAACATGACCCATTATATTGTGTGAAATATAGGTCAAGGTGATCTCAGTTTTATCAAGAACATTTTGAATATCCTGAAATACATCATTCCTCTACCTACTGTAGTATCTCATATGTAGACTTAAAATACAAACTTTAACCTGAGTCGCTCAACCATGAAATATAGGTCAAGGTGACTTAATTCTTTTAACAGTATTAAACCAAATGACTATCCAAATATCATCCATTGCAAAGTATTCATTCCTCTTTCTTCTATAGTGTCACTGAGCAAGACTTTTAACTTTATGACAAAATGCAGGTCAGGTCAAATGTTATACCCCTTGCCTATTTTTACATGTGTTTATTCATCTTTGTGGCTCAAAAGCTATAGACTGCAAAAACACAAAAATGTAATTTTCATTTGATAAATTAATGCTTTACTTGTCACAGTCTTTCTGAACATAATGTTTATCAAATGTCCTAAGAATAGTGGTACCTGGTAAGAATCAAGTACATGTACTTATCTATTACACATAGTAATGCTTGATTTGCAATACAAAAAGGTACATGTGATTTTCACTTTATTATAAATAAACTGAAATGTAATTTTTGTATTTTTCATCTATATTAAAACAAAAAGCAAACTGCACATACAGATTTTTTTATACTGTCACAAAGAGCCAGAATAAGAGTTTTTTTTTTAAACAGGTAACCTCTATTTAACTCAATGCCAAAAAAAATTTGAGTTTTATTCAATTCTTTTCTTACACATTTTAGATAAAACTTACATATTTCTTTCTGACAGAAAACCCACGATAATACGACTGAATAAGAATAGAACTATCCACTTGTTTTCTGTGATTCTGAAAAACAGATAAATAATATTATAGTTTATATTTTAGAGCCTAAGCCATTTGTAAAGCATGTGGTTATACTTGACCTAACTTTGGTATTGATGTACTATGATATACAATGTATATCATGAACAGATCATCCAGCTCTCTTTTCATACCATATTTCAAGTTCATTTTTAAAAACGTCTTCCAGTCAATATTTCTCTTATAATTAAAAGTGTTACTAGGTACAGTACAGAAAGAGACATACCATAACTAATCACTGTGATAGTGGGAATGTCTTGGAAAGTGATGGAGATTGATGTTTTTCCTTGAAATTTTTTTTACTGGGGTAATAAAATTGTTTTTTTTCTAATATACGATAGATTTGTCTTGATAAGTATTACAGAAATACACAAATTTTGTCACAATTACTGCATATATATTATATGATTTGTTTTTAAGGTTTTCTATAAATGTGACTTTTATTTCTCACTGTTTCATTGCTTTGACATTTACATATTTTTTTCATTTAATGTGACATTTCTCCTGCCATATAAACTCCCAAGCAGAAATTTTTGTACTTTTATTACATATGAATTGTTCCTGTTTTAAAATATGACTTCTTTCTTACTTTTATTTTTCATCACTCATTTATGTTAACAGTTTTTTGTTACCTTTTCCATGAAATAAAAGCTAAAATATATAACAAAGTTTTAGTTGTGACTTTTTTTCTTGTGACTTTTTTTCCTGTGACATTTTTTCCTACCAAATTTGTGACTTTCTTTCCTGTGACTTTTTTTCCGTTTACCATGTTGTCAGGATATTCCCTGTTTTACAAGTAAAAACTAGACGTTGTCGGAAACGACAGCTATCCCCGCACGCCCTGTTTGACACAGAAAACAGTTGTTTTACACCCTTGGCATATTTTTTTCACTTTATTTTAAATCTACCTATTTTTAGTCATTATTGTTACTAGAAGAATTCTAGGATATATGGTTGCTAAGTAGAATTCCAAAAATAAGTGGTCTTTGAGACTTTCAGGAAATTTACCAAAATTGGAA
>MJUU01004156.1:233959-244462 GCA_002080025.1 Modiolus philippinarum
GGGGGGCAAGAGGGGTTTCATAAACAGTCTTTTAACAATATAATTTTATCATTATATAGTGCCTTTCATTTCCTTTTAACAATTAATACAAAGTACGTCTGTAACAGAACAGAAAACACAGAATTGTCCAAACAATTAACAACTGATTTATTTCACCGAAAACATTTAACGCCGTAAGAACATTTACAGGGATGGCCTTGCCCAACTCCCTCTTCGTTGTTAGTAAGCTGCTCGTTTTGGGTTCAACCCTTACATGATTATCAGAACTTTACGCAGTGCACGGAACACATATCTGTTCACTTCTAAATCAATAATGTACAATCGCTGATTATAATATTCAGTCCCCAATGTCAAGTGAAAATNTTTGTCCGGAGCAAATCTCCTACAGTATTTTAGACAGGAAGTTTTTGTTTTGCAGATCAATTGTACATATATCAAAGGTGTGCATGGTACTTTGATTTCGATTTTTGATAATTTATTTCAAGAATATCGGTTGTTGAACTTTTAACAATAAGGTACCCCCTTTGTCTTAGACAAATCTCCTACAGTATTTGAGACAGGAAATTTTTATTTTGCATATCAATTGTACATATATCAAAGATGTGCATGATACTTTGATTTTACTTTTTGATAATTTATNATTTTTAGAATACACCTGTCAAAATGATTGACATAAACTGTAAATAACAAGAGTAAGACGTTTTTAAGATTGATACAAGGTATTGTGTAGTTTATTTTTCGAAGGAAATTGTTTTGAAGAAACCCTTGTTTACATATTGACAATTAGGCGATCTCTTGTTGACAAATGATTACTATCTCAACTCCCGGTGTCTCAGGTAAACGTAATAATAGTTACTGAATTAAAATACCTGAATTATTTAATTACTTAATGAACAATTTCCGCCCACTACGTAGAGTGGGTACCGTGGGCTGTCAGTGGATATCATTAGCATGGTGGACACGTGGGCGTGGATGCCCACTCCTGTGAGTGGGCAAACGTGGACACGTGGACGAGCGTGGATTCCCGATGCCCACGCTTGCCCACTCATGCCCACGCCCACGGTGGGCGCGTGGAAAACGCAAAAAACACGTGGTCGGGAGTGTACTGTCCATGTAAAAGAAAACCTGGTTTGCTGTCACATTGACAGCTTTCCTCTTGTTTGGTTGGCAAAATTGTATTTCAGGAATAAATTGCATTGTATAGCAATGGGACAGAATTTTATTTTTTAAATAACTTTTTACATACTAGTCCGATTTTGGATCTGTAAAATGCATTATAAATCTCGAGATTTTCATATTTTTTCTACCGATTAACTTTTCCTAAATTTCATCTGAATAATTGTAAATGTGTATTTCAAATATTTGGAAATTGTCAAAAATTTGCATACTTTAGAAATACGTAAATTAGATCAAATAAAAATAATCAAATATAGAAAAAATTTATATCCTGTTAAACTGTAAAATGTCTTCAATTCAGCTGATCAAAAAAAATTATCAAATTACCTTTAAAAACAAAACCATACAAGTTAATTGAAAATGACATTTTCATGACCCTAATTAATGATTACGATTTCTTGCCAGCCAAAAGGCTCCACAGGTAAAAATATCGAGGTTATGACGTCATGACGAATAAGCCTATTGGAGTAAATTGCGTCACGTAACATTGTGACGTTCGTAAATCTATATTGTGACGTCAAAATTTTCCGGGAAAATTCACCAATTGGAAACTCGTCTATATGCAGTGGTCGTTTTCATTCAGGTGAAAGTTAAAGGGAGATAATCATGCCCATTACTAAAACACAGAACGACGGAACAGTCTAAAATACAGAATAATGTTCCGTGGATTAAAACGGAACGTTCCGTAAATCAATGTTCCATGTTTTGAGATATATACTTTAAATGAAATAAAGAAAGATAACAAAAAAATTATTTTCTTTTACATGTATTTTTTGGTTTGCAACTGTCACAGTATATTTTCTTGCTTTTTTTTACGGCGCTATCATCAAGGCCCAGACATTGTGGATGGAATTCCTGTTCACAACCATCACATATAACATGGAGAGAATGTGTGTCCGGTAATTTGCATGTACAGTATAACTGGACAATGTGTGTGCGTTTTACATCACACTTGGGTTTCTTTTTGACATCATGGGAAATAAGGAGAACGCCTTCGCTCGAAACAGTTGAAGAGATGGCTCCTTAGTTTTTGTCCAACATATCTCTGAGTTGTTACATCTTTGTCCATTGCCAGAGCTACCATATTTGTAATGGCATACAACCCACAATCATAGGAATTATTTTGTTGAAAAGCATCTAACATTTTTACGGTAATAGTCATTCATGGTGGTTCTATCAGACTACAAATAGGCATAGTTTCCATGCTTGGAAGATCATCAAATGACGAATCACAAATTGAGACCTCTCCAGGGTGGCACTGGAAGTTTGTTATCGTAAGCCAGTGCGATCCACCATCTTGAGGACTAGTCTGTTTATTATCTGGATAAACGATTGTGAGTGTTTTCTGAAATTCAGTTCCACTGCTAGAGTTGATGATTGTAAGCCAGCTATGTGTGGAAACTGAAATTTAATGATATCCATGGCCGAATCAATAAGTGTTCCATTTAACCAGCCACATGGATCGAGAATTAGATCCCTATTGCATGTGTTGAGATTTTCAAACATTATATGTTTATCAGCAGGAACCCAAACCTCTCTACTATATTCAATGTCTCTTTGGAAACTCTAATCTAGTTCTTGGGAGTTGACTGGCTGTTCCGTTATTTCTGTATGTTGTTCTGTTGTTCCGTCGATGTGTTCCGGTTGTTCCGTGAGTTCTTGTTCCATTTTTCCTTGATGTTCCGGCTGTTCCGTAATTTCTATATGTTCTTCCATCAATGTGTTATTCCGTTGTTCTGTCCATATGTTCCGGATCTTCGTCGCCTTGTCTTGGTCTTTTCCTGTCAGGTTTTACCCTCTTGCTCAGTAATCGTGCATTCTTTCGTGTTATTGTTAGATTTGTTATTCCACCAGTTCCGTCATCTTCAATTGGCATATTCAAACTTAGTTTGACGGCCAGTATATGAACACAGTCTTTCCGCAAAGGACAACTGCATTCCGGGGGAAACAACTTTATGCTATAAAAATATCGTTGATCATGAACCATGAAGATTCCAAGTTTGGAAGAGATTGAAATGCCTTCTCTTTGTCTAATTTCCTGAGCTCTGATAACTCGACTGTTATCAGATACATGCGATGTTCCGGATTGTTCAGAATGGTAAATGAACTGTTTTTCTCTAATTGATTGAATTATATCTTTCGGATGACAAACGACATTCAAGTTTAGACTTCTGACGTCAATCGTAATATCTTTAAATTCTGGAAGTAGTGTATAATTACCAAGTCCTGATTTCCCTCTTTCCACTTCATTTAAATAATAGGTTTGTAACATCCTAAACGCTACTATAACGCTATCTACGGGAGCCTCTTTCCAATCCTGAAGATCTTTTAGAAGCCAATTAAAACCTTCCGACTGATTAGTAGTTATCCCATTTTCTGTGATGTATTCTCCAAACTTTGAATGGATAGCCCAGTATCCAAAATGTTCCATTTTTGTGTTCACATTGTCCATTAAATAGTTTTTAAAATCTGGTGGCCATTCATTTGAACATACATTTATGTACTTTTCGTAATCATGCTTTGATTTACTCCTTAACAGAACGAACAAGTCATCAATTATCTTAACTCTCTGTAGCTGCGGAATGCCATCGGATATCATTTGCCGTACAACATCCTCTTTCAGATGTCTCCAGCAACCAGCTGTGTGTAGACTTGTTTTTCTGTGGATCGCACCAACGATTGCTTGTTCCATGTCAACAACAATAGGTAGACTGGCCGTTCTCTTCACTTTGTCTGTGAAAATAGAAAAGAGGTCCTCGTGGACGCTTTGGAACTTTCTTTCATGGAAGAGGAACATCGCAGGTATAACAGGGTTTTCTTCGAAGAAGGAACAACGGAACAGTAGTGGTGACACATAAAATTCTCCAAGGCAGAACGTTGTGTCATATGATAATAATATCCCTGATCGATTCCAAGAGATTGTCTTGGTCATTATATCAAGCACCTCCTTTAGACCCCACAAACTATAACTACATCTGGAAAAGTTGTTACATGGCAAATAAACCCACTCTCCTCGTAAGCCAATTCCTGTGTATTCATTATTGCGTTCCGAGATAAACATTTTACGGTAACCGTTGTTGCTTTTTTGTTCTGTATTTGTTTTATGTTCCTTGGTCTATCCGTGGCTTCGCTCATAGTTTGTGCTTCTATAGGTTCCGTCACCATTTGCTTGTACACCTTATGAGGTGCTTTTTGTTCTACTTCAGTTGAGATTTTTTTCATTACAGACGGTTTCATGCGGAAAAATAATTTAGTTTGTTTCAGACTGTTTCCGTGTTTCCTGGGAACCGACAAAGTTTCGTTACCAATGTAGTGGATAAGTGCCATATTGTTAGAGGGAAATACACATCTTTCCGGAATTCTTGTATTGACTTACCATCCTCTCCTTTGGCGTAAAAATAGCTTTTCTTAAAAACGGGATCCTTACGTGGAAGTTTCTTTGAACTACCATTACACCATCTGAAAAATATAACGGAACAAAATAAGAACACGGAACAATCGCAGAACAACTGAGTATCGGATAAAAAAATGGAACATCCATGCATTGTTTCACTAGAATGATAAAAAATATATGTACTTGCCGATGACCATCTGCCTTCCAATCATCTTTTTCAATTGTATTTGATGGTTTAAATAAATATAATTGACCGCCTTTTGGTCTGAAAGGCAATTTGTTGTAGAAGTTTTCTGAGTTAAACCAATCTAAAACGTCTCCAGTAGATAATGGAAGTTGTTTCAATATAGCCTGCGCCATTGCCAAACTGAGTTGTCCTAACAACGTTACAATTGTGACGTGTAATTGTTCCGTATCGTTATGCACGGGTCTTTGTTCTGTTATTTAGATTGTTCCGCTATTCCGTCGTCGTTCCGTATAATATTCTGTTCCGGGACCGCATTCCGTATATTGTGCATAGAACAGTATTCCGTAATTTAGATTGTTCCGCTATTCCGTCGTTCTGTGTTTTAGTAACCACCGATAATCATGGCGGAAAAAATGTCCGCTATTTCTGTATTTATAACAGCATATTTTTAGTGAAAATCACCATCTCATCACTACTGTTAGTGCCAGAACGCTAAGGAACACGAGGTTCAATATCTCTGAGACACTATGAAGCTGAAAGTCACTTCATATTTGAATCCTTGGAATGGTAGGAGGTTGTTGTTTAACTGAACCAGTGTTGACATTTTCTTGTCTTTCAGTGTTGATCTTGAATGTTGGGGGTTCAGATGATTTTGGTGCTGTTTAGGCAGCACTACACTGTTGCATTCTCTCCAGACGAAATAAACAGCCAGATGTACTTCACAATTACGCATAATATAGTTCATGTCTGAGTGTCGAGAGTTACAGATAGCGAGAAACTACTGCACACATTCTTGTCAACTGGTAAAAAGGACAGATTAACTAAGTAACAAAGTAACATTTTATGTGAAAATGCTCCAATAGAAAGTATGTGTAGTTCAAACAAAAATACAACGTGAAAATGACAATTAATTTGACACTCGCCATTCGTGATTCAGTTCATTCATGAAAAATTTCCATGATGTGCTGTAATATTTTACAAGTTTTTATGAATGAAAACAATGAAATGCTTCTACCGCCATGGACTCTTTGCTACTTTCACTGCAGACTCTTATAGCAATATATCTTAAGTTTAATGCTGAATGCAGGCGGTCAAGTCTCCTATATTTTCCTATATTTGAGAAACCTCCTATATTTTCCTGTATTAGACCATTTTTTCCTATAATTTCCTATATTTGACCCTAGAATGTTATATTCTGTTCTTTGCTATCAATATGCAAGTGTAAAATTGGTTATTTTTGATAATTTTGTCTATGAAGTTTTAAAAAATTTTCGCACGAAAACATGCACAATGATTTTCAAAACTCAAACTTTCAAAAGATTTGGATGTCATTCGATATTGTAATTAAATTTATCTGTTTTCCACTTCAAGCAAAAATGAAATTCCTTTTTACATCCCAATCACAAAATTTTCATATATGATTCTTTGCTTGCAGTTGGCTAAATTGTAGAAAAATTGAAGATTTTGTTCCTATTTTTCTCCTATATTTGGATTCTCATTTTCCTATTTTTCTAAAGTTTTCCTATATAGGAATGACAAAAAGTGGCTTGACAGCCTGTGAATGTCTACATCTATTTTAAAAAGGTTCAAAACCAAGTTTTTGAAGTAATAAAATTATGACAGCAGATGTTAATTTCACAGCACTTTTGCTTGTAGATTTTCCACATCATGTCTTTATCACCTGTACACATGTGTAAACATTAAGTGTAAGACAATGTAAGAGTTATTGTTCTTTTCCCACCATGTACGATAAGACACTTAATTATAGCAAATCCTTGATTATAGCATTTATCAGTTTACGAATGGATAGTCGATGTCCCTTATTGCTAAAATAATAACCAAATGCTGTAAATACTGCAGAAACATTGTTCAAAAATGAAAATATTCAGTAAGAAATGCAACTTGTAAGAACCGAAACTGATTCATAGATGTACCGACTTTCATAGTAATTATAACCCAACAACCACTTCCTGCTTTGCGAATGTCCAAAACACAAAACAATAAAAACAAAAAGTCTCCACAAACTTCGTTTTGGAGACTTAATAATCAACATTAACTGTATTTTATTGTCATACATGTATTGAGATTTCAGTTTTCAGGAACAAAATTTCAGTTCACAGAATCCTCTGGTATACCAATCAGACGTCTGTACTAATTTTTCAGTCAAAAAAAAATTCGATTTCATAAAAGATAGGTATAAATGGCAGAAAGGTGGAGCCCACAATTTTTTAGCTCACCTGACCCAAAGGGTCAGTGTGAGCTATTGCCATCACTTGGCGACCGTCGTCCGTTAACTTTTCACATTTTCATCTTCTCCTCTGGAACCACTGAAGTATATTCAACCAAACTTTACAGGAATGATGTATGGAAGGTCCTTAACAGAGATTGCTCATTTCATTCCGATCCAATTAAAAACATTTTGCCAGCGCGGAATAAGTTTAACATTGGACCCTATGGGAAAAATCACATTTTAATCTTCTCTGAAATGACTGAAGAAAATTCAACCAAACCATCACAGAACATAGTTTAACATTGGACCCAATGGGAAAATCACATTTTCATCTTCTCCTCTGAAATCACTGAAGCAAATTCAACCAAACTTTACAGGAATGATGTACTAAAGATCCTTTACAAAGATTGTTCATTTCATTCCAATAAAAAAACATGGCTGACATTGCGGAACTTAGGTTTAATATTGGACCCTATCTTCTTTTCTGAAACCAATGAAGCAAATTCGACCATACTTTACAGGATTGATATACTAAAAGTCCTTAACAAAGATTGCTCATTTTGTTCCAATCCGATTAAAAGGCATGGCCGCCAGCGTAGAACTTAGGTTTAACATTTGACCCTATGGGAAAAATCACAATTTTATCTTCTCCTCTGAAACCGCTCAAGCAACTTCAACCAAACTTTACAGGAATGATTTATGGAAGGTCTTTAACAAAGATTGCTCATTTCGTTTAGATCCAATAGAAAACATGGCTGCCAGCACAGAACATAGTTTAACATTGGACCCATGGGAAAATCACATTTTCATCTTCTCCTCTAAAACCACTGAAGCAAATTCAACCAAACTTTACAGGAATGATGTATGGAAGGTACTATACAAAAATTGCTCATTTCATTTCGATCTGACAAAAAACATGGTCTCCAGTGCAGAATATAGTTTAACATTGGGGCCCTATAAGAGAAAACCCTCCTTTTCATCATCTGCCCTGAAACTATTCAAGCAAATTTAACTAGATGCATAGAAGGTCCTTTGAAAAAATTACTCATTTTGATAGAATAAGACAAAAAAACATTGGTTGCATGCATTTCTCCACAAAAAGGATTGCTCGCAATTAAACGGAATGTAATCGGATAGGGCTCATGATATTTTTTGAAAAGATAAACATCTGGGGAAGTGATCTAGATTTGCTACAAAAGAGGGAACTTGTTGCTTGATGATTTTTCATCACTTGCAGCGATTTCCTCTTTTGTTGCGAATTGTTTCACAGCGACCATGATCAAGGATATTTTCTTGCAGTTGATGCACATTGTCATAACGGCGGACTAGGAATTAAGTAGACTGATGCATGCAGAAACTGATAACTATGTTAAGGGTAAGACGTAACAACAGCATTGCATGCTTTTTGGCCAAATCTTGTAGAGTTTTTGTTAATGTCATGATACACAGACACTTGTTTCTTAGACTGTGTATTCTAATATGTATGTCACTAGTATCAAAAGGGGGGATTAGTGACATAGTGGAGGTACCTACATCCTATGTAATGTAACAAGTGCCTGTGAAATTCCCTTTATATTTCAAGCTGAAGCCAAGTCTATCTACAAATGTGCCATGTCTACTTTTTTAACTTTTTGGTTTCATGAGTGTTTTCTGTAACCACTTGACATATTGTATCTGGTGTATCTAGATGAGATACAGCCTTTGAACTGAAATATTTTTGAAAATATCAAGTTTCACATTTATTTCAAAGATAACTGCCTAAACAACACTCCAGTGTTCAGCGCTATGATTAAAATAAATACCCAGAATTGTTTTTCTTGTTTGAATCTAGTCACAGGAGTACCCTAAGAACAAAAAAGCTAAGAAAACTGCCCTACCTTGTTTAGTAAGGCAGAGCAAGACTCTCAAAAATTAAATTTTGCCTATTTTCTTGAAAATCTGTTTGCTGATTTTAACGACCCATATTTTGAACTCGGAAAATTCCATGTGCATTAATTACGTATTGGTTGTTTATACTATACATGAACGGGGCGCCCAAAGCCAATTAGCACAAAAATACCATGTGACTGGGGACCTCAAGGTCATACTAATTTACAACCAGCAATTAAATTTTACCCATCAAAACAAAATGTCTTAAATTTAAGACCTAATTGATTACCAAATAATACATTTCCTGAGAAAAACAAAGAACAATTTTCTATATCTTAACATGTCAAATTATAGTAATTTTTCATTTTTGGCCGGGTTGCAGGGAGTGCAAATCGGGGAAATGAGATACTGATTTTGTGAAATCAACTCCTCCTACATTTTTGAAACTTCACTAAATGTTTCTATATATATTGTAGATGTGCACCTCCGTTTTTGGAATTATTTTGAAAATTTTTTCCTGTTTTTACGGACTTTGGAACTTAGTCATTTTTTATTGACATTTTCAACAAAGGGTACCTATTTTGTGAAATCAACTCCTCCTACAGTTTTCAACCTACAATTTTGAAACTTCACCAAATGTTTCTATATATATATTGTAGATGTGCACCTCCCTTTTTTGGAATAATTTTGAAAATTTTTTTCTGTTTTTACAGACTTTGGAACTTAGTCATTTTTTATCGACACTTTCAATAAAAGATACCTATTTTGTGAAATCAACTCCTCCTACAGTTTTCAACCTACATTTTTGAAACCTCACAAAATGTTTCTATATATATTGTAGATGTGCACCTCCCTTTTTGGAATTATTTTGAATTTTTTTTCCCCGTTTTTCACAGACCCTTTAGGGAACCTAAAAAACAACACTTTATAGCTAGAAGCACCAAAACGCAACCCGGCCATTTGATTCTTTGATTCATTTTATAAGATATAAAATGGATAAATATATGAAGTGGTTTAGTATTTGAAAAAAATAGCTGCAAATTGATTTTTGATTAACATGAATAATGTTTTAACATGATTATGTGAAATTTGATATCTTTTATATTTTGAAAAAAAAAATAAAACCTGCTCAAAACCCCCAAAAATCACATAATTATGCCTTTTCATACCCACTGAATTCATTCCAAACAAAAACTACATCAAAATTATAAATTTTTGTCCCCCGCCGCACCGCAACGGTGGGACATAGTAATGGTCTGCGTCCGTGTGTCCGTCCGTCCGTCCGTCCATCTCTTGTGGATGCAACTCCTCGGAAACCGTGTATTGGATTATGTTCAAATTTTGTAGGATTGTTAGTCACTATATGTACTAGATCATATGGCACCGCCATTTTGATTCATCAATTATTATAGGAGTTATGGGACTTTGTCCATTTTTAGCAAAACTATACAACTGGAGATCTTGTGGACGCAACTCCTCGGAAACTGTGTATTGGATTTTGTTCAAATTTTGTAGGATTATTAGTCACTATATGTCCTAGATCATATCGCACCGCCATTTTGATTCGTCAATTTTTATAGGAGTTATGGGACTTTGACGATTTTTAGCAATACTATACAAATGGAGATCTTGTGGACGCAACTCCTC
>MJUU01004156.1:252142-269206 GCA_002080025.1 Modiolus philippinarum
TCTTACCGTTTCCGAGCTACAAGGGGTCAAAGGGGCAAAAATTGCAATTTTTCTAAATATGTCATATCTTTATTTTTCATGAGATTTCGATGTTTTTTTTTTCTTTGAATTTCTATGGATGTTAAGTTTTAGTTGATAGTACATATTTGGCATAGCTCTTACGGTTTTTTATCAGTAAGTAATCAAAAGGGTTTATTTATTCAAAGGGGCCAAAATTGCAATTTTTCTAAATGTGTCATATCTTTATTTTTCATCAGATTTCGCTGGATTTTTTCTTTGAATTTCTATGGATGTAAAGTTTTAGTTGATAGTACATATTTTGCATAGCTCTTACGGTTTTTTATCAGTAAGTAATCAAAGGGGTTTTTTCCCTATTTTGTTTCTAGCTAATAACTGTGTCTAGCTTCTTTTTGTGTCCATCTAATTATTGTGTCAAGCTCTTTACTGTGTCCACATTCACTTTAAACTACTTTTGTTGAAATTTCAGTGGTCGACATGCTGCGGTCGTATCATGCTGCGCTCGGCGTAGCCCTTTATTCCCATTTCCCAAAACCGTGTCACCCCCCTCAAAATTGCTCGTTGAAAATTGTGCTTAGGTTTCACCCTTTAAAGTTTGTATCATTAATACATATTATATCAAGTGTAAAATTGAAATGTAATTTGTAATTTAATTAATTACTTTCTTAAAGTAATTGTAATTTAATTAATTACAAATAAGAAAATAGTGTAATTGATTGAGGAAATTTGAAATGTAATTGTAATTTAATTAATTACATTTTAAAATAATTGACCTCAGGTCTGTGGTCATGTTAAGTTTTTCCGATTAGTCGATTTCTCAGTAACTATTTATGATCCGTCAATGGTACATGTATAAGTATGTGGGTTGGTCTCATGAAGTACATGATGTTGTGTTATATGGTGTTTGTGTGTGACCTCAATTTCAGGGTCCAGTAATTATGTTAAGTATTCCATTATCTACATTGTATTAGTGGTAGGTCTTGATATGTAGGTAGACCTCGGGTAGTACATGACAGTCTGCTTATGACTTATGTCTCTGACCTCAAATTCATGGTCCAGTGATCATGTTGAGTTTCCCATTATCTATTAATGGTAGGTTCATACTATTTTGGTATGTGGGTTGGTCTTTGATGGAACATGACATCATGACATGATATTTAGCTTTTACCCTGGACCTCATTTTCATGGTCTAGTGAACATGTTCGATATTTTAGTATATATTAATGGTAGTTAAATGATTTTTAGCTCACCTCACGAAGTGAGGGGGGCTTATGTGATACCCCTAGCGTCGGCTTCCTTGTCCGCGTCGGCGTCTGGTTAGGAAGAATGGTTAAGGTCCATTCCTGCTTACTGACATGCACCACATCAACCATATAAGTATGTATGATGCATTTTGGGAAGACGACTGGAATGCATGCTTCGGATGCTGACTCTGACCTACATTTTACGAATGAACGACTTGTTTAGGTAGAATGGTTAAAGTCAATTCCCGCTTACTGACATGGCCCACATCAACTATATTAGTATGTATGATGCATTTTGGGGTGAGGACTGGAATGCATGCTTCGGATGCTGTCTCTGACCTACATTTTATGCATGAGCGACTTGGTTAGGTAGAATGGTTGAAGTCCATTCCCGCTTACTGACATGGCACATCAACCATACTGGTATGTATGATGCGTTTTGGGATGACAACAACAGTGCATGCTTCAGATGCTGTCTCTGACCTACATTTTACGCATGAGCGACTTGGTTAGGTAGAATGGTTAAAGTCCATTCCGGCTTACTGACATGGCCAACATCAACCATATTGGTATGTATGATGCATTTTTGGATGACAACAACAATGCATGCTTCGGATGCCGTCTCTGACCTACATTTTACGCATGAGTGACTTGGTAAGGTAGAATGGTTGAAGTCCATTCCCGCTTACTGACATGGCTCACATCAACCATATTGGTATGTATGATGCGTTTTGGGAAGACGACTGGAATGCATGCTTGGGATGCTGTCTCTGACCTACATTTTACGCATGAGTGACTTGGTTAGGTAGAATGGTTAAAGTCCATTCCCGCTTACTGACATGGCCCACATCAACCATACTGATATGTATGATGCATTTTGGGATGACAACAACAATGCATGCTTCAGATGCTGTCTCTGACCTACATTTTACGCATGACTGAATCTGTTTAAACGAATGATTATAGGCCATTCCTTGTTATTGACATGGACAACATGTGACAATGCTGTGCAACGAGGTGAGCTTAGCAGGCTGTGGCTGCTTTCTATGTTTGGAATTTAGGTTGGTTTTGGGTAGTACATTACAGTCTGCTATATTGCTTTTGTTAGTTACCCAATTTCACTTTAGCGAACATGTTGAATTTTTCTGATTTACATTTGTAAGTCATTTGAGTTTTTTCATCAGTTTAGTGTTCTAGCAGGGACCGACGAGACATCAATATGGGTCCACACTTGTTTATATCAGAAACAAAACTTCCATTATGTATTCCACTATAAATATTCTTTATGGAAGTCATTTTAATTACTACCAGAGTAAAAAACCAGTAAGGCCACACCAAATTAATTAGTAGTTCTTTGGAAACGCCGCTCCTAAATTGGCAAAATAAAGCTTTAAATATAAAAATTATTTCGCCGCTCCTAAATTTCCAAAATCAAAATAAAAAAATTAAAATTAAAATCTCGCACGTTGAAATCAACTAAAGTTTTCCAAGAACTTGATTCCAAAATTATAAAAATGAATCTGTGTCAATTATGCATTCGAAAACAGGGAAATAGCAGTGTAGTTAAGCGTTATTTTGATTCAGATGACATGGCCGCAATAAAATGATTTGAGAAAGGAGTCATACTGGGTTTCATACACTTCCAACTGCCTTTTATGAATAGTTGTGAGGCATCCAACTGGAATTATTTAAGCTCTCCCGTCTCATTCTTTTTCACAAACACTTGAGTGGTACTTAAGTTCTTATAACGACTGGGTTACTGCGTGACATTTCCATTGTTTTCAACATTCATTGAATTCATGTTTTGCACGTATCATTTTTTCTATGACTTGGGTAAATAAAGAACAGTTTGTGAAATGACTAGTCCTATAACATAAGCCTTCATTTGTTATGCAACTTATAATATTTGGACATGATTATGAAAAACACGACTTGAACATTTACGGTGGAATATTTCTAAGACTTCATAAAAATTATCAAGGGAAATAATGAATGTTCTAGCACCAGTTTAAGATAATCACTGCCAGATACTGACCAACTCTGCAACATATAGTCATGATCATGTAATTATCAATTAGAATTTGCCAGTCTGTTTTTTTTTTTCTTTTTCTTACTTTTAGTACATCTTAAATGGTTTCTAGTGACCATCTACATCTAAATGAAATTACATACACTTGCTTTACACAATTCTATGATAGACTAGTTAGTGATCAATATGTGAAAAGTGTACCGTTTAACATCATATAGTTGTGGCTATAGCTATCATGCAACAGAAGGTCAGAATGTGAAAAAGTTGTTGTTATTTGCAAAACTTAGTTTATGCAAGGCAATTTGTTGGACTGAATGTTAGACACTATTATTATTAGTTCAATAATGACCTTTTAAGTCTAGAGGTTGAATATCAGCTGTTATGCAGGTTCAAATGCACACATTTTAAACAATATTGAAATGCAGGAAAGGAAAAATAAAAAAAAAATATTTCGCTCGCTCTTAAAACAAGAATATTTGAAGCGAAAAATTTAAAATTAAAAAAAAAATTTCGCTCGCTCGCCCCAAATTTTTGGGCCAAAATCTCAAAGAACAACTAATTAATTTGGTGTGGCCTAATTAGCAAACCCAACATTTGGATATGTAAGTGAAAATTCTTGCCTGGTGAATATCCTCCAGATTACGTGTATATTGATTTATACTCTCAAGGAATAGTTTACGAAATCACTTTATTCCATGCCACACCCTTCATAACAATCAGCTAAACTAATTGATCCTATTGTTTAGTTAATACACAATGATCAGAATGACACAGATAATATACTGAACAGCAAGAATGGTATGTTTCTTTTACTGTTTCTGATCATTGTGTATTGGCTTAAAAATAGGATCAGTTTTACACGGAGAATTGCATCTGAGTTTAGCTGATCCCTATGAAGGGTGTGATGCCCATGGGATATAATAACCTAGGGTATTTGATTACTTTATGACATAGACTTTATGGCTGTAGTCATGGTGGTACAGGTTTGATCTTTGTATATTAGGAAAAATATTCCAGATTATATGGCCATTGTTTACCTACTTTAGTAAGACAAAGGGACAGTTGGGAATTTTGGTTGTTTTTCACTTTCTCTTGTTATGATACACTGGAGCTAGAGCACTGCCAACTGAAAGACCCTGTGATTGTTGGAATTTGCATTCCTACTTTCCATATGGGTAATATAAGGGCCAAACTGTCATTGTACGAAGAAGTCTTATGGCATATTTCCCGGATCATTAACATATTTTATTTGCAATTTTTCAATGAACATACCAATATTCCTCTAGTAACACCTATAAAACTCCTTCTAAACTCCTGTCTTTTATTTGCCAATCATCCAATCAAGATTCTATAGAATTCTATGGTATACCAATTTGTCATCACTGGAGTATCAAGGTAAACCCCTTCAGGCAGTAAAAATTGGTTTACAATAGATTTCTATAGAATCTCGATTGGTTGATTGGCAAATAAAAGACAGAAGTTTAGAAGGAGTTGTTATAGGTGTTACTTGAGGAATATTGGTATGTTCATTGAAGAATTGCAAATATAATATGTTAATGAGCCAGGAAACCCGCCATAATATTGTTTTGTTAATTATTGGAAGAGAAGTTATACTACTATACTGCAATTTACAAAGATGTACAGTCAGCCAGAGACTTACCATGATAAATCACCTTGAAAGACATATCACTGTAAATTTTTAAATGAATACAATTTTTCCCTGATTTATCTACATGTATCAACATAATTTCTTTTGCATGTCAGTCAAACTGTATACTACATCACTTTTAAATTAAACGATGTTAATAGATTACATGTATATAGGGTATAAATTATTTACATTTTATTACTTTGCAAAATAATAAGTATATCTTGGTGATTTATCATGGTAAGCCTGTGATGTACTCCAGATATTGTTTGCCTTTGTATTCCACTGAACAATGACAGCAGAATACTAAAGATTACTTAAATCAAAGTGTTGAAACCAAGCAAAAATGAGAACACCAATAGACTACAAACACAACAAACCCACAAAACACATAACACCACAAATACAACACTCAAAATTAAAGCACTAACTCTAAAAAACAGAGTGACAACAGGTTCTCCGGAAGGGTAAGCTTGTCCTGCTCTGCATGCAGCACCCATATAAAGGATTAGGTACATGTATTGTCTGATGTTATGCTTTTTTAGTTTGCCTCAACGAAGTTGAGGGGGACTATTGGAGTACCCCCGGCGTCCGCGTCCGCATTTGGGTATATATCTTAGTAACTATGCAGTGTAGGGTAATCAAACTTTGCATGCAGGTGCATCTTGGGTTAACTCACAGCCTCCAAGAAAATTAGGTCTCTCTGACCTATATTTTCCGCTTGAGTGGCTTGCATTCAAATTTACATTTTAGTTCATATCTCAATTACTATGCATAGTACAATAATCTAACTGTGCATGTGCATGCATCTCTGGTGGTAGGTCAGCATCCAGGCAAAATAAGGTCACTTTGACCTATATTTTCTGCTTGAGTGACTTACATTCAAGTTTATGTCCGAGTTCAGATCTCAGTCACATTCAAGTTTACGTCCAAGTTCAGATCTCAGTCACTGTACATGGTAGGATCATCTAACCTTGCATGTGCATGCATCTCTGACGGGAGGTCAGCATCCCGGCAAAATAAGGTCACTTTGACCTATATTTTCCGCTTGAGTGACTTACATTCAAGTTTACGTCCGAGTTCAGATCTCAGTCACTGTACATGGTAGGATCATCTAGCCTTGCATGTGCATGCATCTCTGATGGGAGGTCAGCATCCCAGGAAAATTATGTCACTTTGACCTATATTTTCTGCTTGAGTGACTTACATTCAAGTTTACGTCCAAGTTCAGATCTCAGTCACTGTACATGTTAGGATCATCTAAACTTGCATGTGCATGCATCTCTGATGGTAGGTCAGCATCCAGGAAAAATTGGGTTGCTGCGACAAAGTGCCACAACGAGACGAACTTTGTAACCGTTGATTACCTGTGTTTTAGGAGGAGTTCTATGGGAGAGAAGTCATATTGGCTGATAGAGATATGGTGGAAACAATGTCAGGTGAGCTAGGTTAAAAGGTCAAAGGTTGGCATTGCTGTGATAAATACATTTACACTTTATAATGTAAGAAACATTATAGCATGCTGGTAATAACAAAATTACCAAACAAAATTGTCAAGAACTGAAATCCAAAGGACAAATGGGTGCAAAACCACCTGATAATTGTCAATTGCAATGGTCCTGACTTGGTACAGGCATTTAAAAAAAATGATGGGCTAAATTGGTATTATGGCCCACCAAACCATAAAGTAGCTTTATACTCTGAGAACTGATGTATTGTGTCATAATGCATTTTATTATTTTCTTATATTTTTAAACTCCTTTGATTTGTTAAATTGTGATCACAATTCCCCGGGCAATTCTTAGAGTTGTCAATAAATTGAAGAATTGACTTTACGTATTGACCTGTGCTAAAAATAGATAAGTAATTACATAATAAGGATAAAACACGAATTGACTTTATGAATTTACTTTACTTATTGACCTTGCACTAATAATAGATCTTTACAGTTTTTTTAATTAAACTGAAAAATTTCTTAAATATGATTAATTTGCCTATTTCTAATATACAAAACAGACATATAATTTTTGTTCCATTACTAGGAAAGTAAATACAGATGCAAATAATTACCAACAACAAATCAACAAAAATCATATAAAATTTGGATTTAATAATGTATGTCCCTATAAAAATCTCTGAAAATTTTGGAAAATAATAAAACTATTATAGTCTATTAAATTCGGTCAATGGAGAAATTTATTGACATGAGAAAGGTATATTGACATCGGACTACATCCTCAGTCAGTATACCTTTCTCATGTCATTAAATTTCTGCATTGACCTCATTAATAGGCTATACTGGTAATTGTATAGTATAACCTATGAAGTATATAGAATTTTCTCTCATTCTCAGCAGTTGGTTAAATTTGCACACGACTCTTAACCAACCGGCGTGGATTAAATTTTTATAGAGATTTCCCACCATATTCGTGCTTTACACACATTTCATGGGAGAAAAAATTACTCATTCAGCTAGATCGCTAGTTAAAAATATCTTCCCGTTCTAAAGTAAAATTTTGATTTTTACATGATAGCTAAAGCTTGCATGTCGAAAATCAAAATTTTACTTTCTCAAGGGAATAAATATTTTAACTTGCTCCTACCTGAAGGAGAACTTATATTTACTTTATTATGTAGCATTTATAAGTGTCTGCTGTGAAAAACTGTCCTGCTTTACAATTATTCCTTTTTAAAGCAGGCTGTCAAGTCTCCTATATTTTCCTATTTTTTCCTATATTTGAGAAACCTCCCCTATATTTCCTGTATTAGACAATTTTTTCCTATAATTTCCTATATTTGACCCTAGAATGTTATGTTCTGTTCTTTGCGATCAATATGCAAGTGTAAAATTGGTTATTTTTGATAATTTTGTCTATGAAGTTTTAAAAAATTTTCGCACGAAAACGTGCACAATGATTTTCAAAACTCAAACTTTCAAAAGATTTAGATGTCATTCGATATTGTAATTAAATTTATCTGTTTTCCACTTCAAGCAAAAATGAAATTCCTTTTTACATCCCAATCACAAAATTTTCATATATGATTCTTTGCTTGCAGTTGTCAAAATAGTAGAAAAATTGAAGATTTTGTTCCTATTTTTCTCCTATATTTGGATTCTGAATTTCCTATTTTTCTAAGTTTTCTATATAGGAATGACAAAAAGTGGCTTGACAGCCTGTGAAAGTCCTGGGACTGAGTAAAATGCTGTAGTGATCTGGGAGTTTTTACTAAAATTATACAATTAAATTTCAAATTACTTGATAAAAAATGATTATTACAATTGACAATATGAATAAAAACAAATAAATATTGCTTACAGCTAAGCAAGAGAAAGCCATAATTTACTAAAACTGTAATTTCGTCATGATTTATTTTGTTTTTATGTAACAGATGAAATGTTGGAAGGAAGTGATATAGATGATGTTGCATTTTTAGTTGTTGGAGATCCATTTGGGTAAGTAATGGGGGAAGTACATGAGTGTATTGCGATTTTAAATGCTTGACTTGTATATTGTTTTACACCATCTCAAGGAGTAAGGGTACATGTGCTAAGTATATTGGATTACATTAGTCCTTCCATCATTTTTTTGTCACAAAATTCCTCACTTTGCACACAGAGATTCTCTTGAATAGTGTATGCTGCTCTATTTGATGAGTTGCGCCTTTGAAACGTTAACGACCTAAAAAATTTGGTACAATTATTGAAAAAAAAATTTGGTACAAGTGGGAAATGCTTGGCACAACACATGCATGTTTAAATGGTATTCATATCTTGATATTTGTACACATTTTCTTACTTTCACCAGAAAGCACAGGTATTAGCTATGATTTTCTTAAAATGTCTTATATTTTGCACATTTTAAAAATTCTTAACAAGAGAGATAATCTTATTTTGAAAATTACATCTATTTACATTTTGTAATGGTAAACTGCTACAAAAGCATTGTTTTTCTTCCGTGAATGGTCATTCCGGTGTGAGATGACCGAATTGAGACGAGCTCACGTGCACTTGTCTCAAAACTGTAAATGGCAAATCAGAACTGTTTATTTTTTATGAATGAACGACAGTATCCATGACAAAACATCATAAAAATTTGACGTCACAGTGGAAAGTATGTAAAAGGGGCGGGGACTTTGCTTCCCCATTAAAGGTTTCAGGACATTAAAAATCATATTTTATGGAAGAAATAACTACTTACATTCAGTCAAAATCAAAGATCGATATATCTTTCACTCAGGTAAGAAATTCTACTTCTTATTCTCTCGTTTTGATGTGCTTCACTGGAGAAAAGACAGAATTTCTTATATTCTTGAAAATATAACGATCTTTGATCTGCTCTCATTATTCTAACATGCCAACATTTTGTATGTTAATTAATCCTACAATATATTATAACAAATTAGCTTCTTTAATAGCAGCAAATTATTCTTTTGGTCATCATTGTAAAAGATATTCCCCTTCTAGACAACTGAGCCAAACCAGCAGTATGAATCATTGTAAGGAAACCAGACTGGACATTTGGTGCTGTTGCAAAAATCAGTATTTCAAACAATTTTGTTAGTTGATTGTATTTTGATGGAGCAGATTAAGCCAAACTTGAATGAAATGATGTATGGATGGTCCTCATCAAAAATTTTATTTTTAATTGACATAAACCAACAAGTATGAATGTCAACACAGAATTTAGTTTAACATGGACACTTTGGAAAATCATTGATTCATCATCACTGAAACCACTTAAGAAAATTGAACCAAGCATGAAAGGAGTAATGAATGGAATGTTGTGCTATTAAACAACAAAGATTACCCCTTTGTTCTGATCTGATAAGAAACATTGCTGTGATTACAATGAGTATGGTAAAATGCATTTCAATCATCTCTTCTGAAGCTATTGATGGAAATTAAACCAAACTATACTGGCATTTTGTATGGAAGGTACTTTACATTTTTTTTCTTGATTTTAAAAGTTCCATTGTTGTTAAATTAAAATAGAGTAATATAATGTATGTTTTTGTATATAATTTTATAATTTTTTATTGAAATTTCTATGTCCAGATATTTTGCTTGCTAACACCAAAGCCCCAAAACTCGATAAACTTCATCGATTGTGTTTGAATATTGTGTCAAATTGAATATGTAACATTATATTTTATACAAAATATTTAGATTTAGTCCTGAGAGCCAGGCAGAGAAGTTAATACCATACAGTGTGGTACATAATGCTTCTATAATGTAAAAGGTTGATATGTAAAATTATATTTTATAGTGCTACAACACACACAGATTTAGTTCTCAGAGCCAGGGAGAAAGGAATACAGTACAGTGTTGTACATAATGCCTCTATAATGAATGCTGTTGGTTGTTGTGGTCTACAGGTAGGGTCAAAATAATTTTTCTTGTAAATCACTTTTGTTTAGTTAATAACGCACATGGTCTAAAAGAAAACATGCACATTCATTTATGCTTTGGTAATAAATCATATGGTCTAAAAGAAAACACAAACATTCACTTATGCTTCGGTTGTAATGCATTGGTCCAAAAGAAAAAAAAACACACATTCAATTATGCTTCAGTAATAGAGCACATGGTCTAAAAGAAAAAATACATAATCACTTATGCTTTGGTAATAATACACATGGTTTAAAGGAAAAAACACATACATTGTAATATATCAAAGTACTAGTACTGTCTACTTGAATGTTTTGTGGGTTTTAGACAGTTTACTTTGGTTCAGTATATATAGCTACCGGTACTCCGTAAAACATGTTCAACATATATATACAGTCGAACCCCGTTATGTCGAACTCGGTTGTCTCGAAATCTGGGATGTGTCGAAGTAAATGGTCAGTCCCGGAAAAAATCCCCTTTGATTAATGCATTTTTACCTCTGATAACTCGAACTCGGATTATTCGAATTCTCTGATAACTCGAATATAAATTGTTGTCCCGTGAAAAATTTATAATGCAAATGTACCCTGATGTGGCGATGTTGAGATCAAATTGCATAATCGTATCTAATATGTTTACCAATTTATAAAAACAAGTAGTATATGAATGTTTTATTTAATAAAATCATGTTTTTTTCTATATTCTTTATTGTCGTATCTCTGATTCTGTGTGTGGCCATCGACCTGGTAATACACATCAAACGGCATGACTGCCAATATGTGTTGTACAAGAAAACATATGTAAATCTCAAACTCGGATGTCTCGAACCTCGGATAACTCGAACCATTTTGTATGGTCCCTTAGACTTCGACTTATCGAGGTTCGACTGTACATTTTGATTAAAAGGGATCACCATAACTTGCTTTGACAAGTTAAAGTGTGGTGTTATTTAAGAAATAATTAACGGTACACATGTATTAATACTGTTTTTTACAAGGGTTTGCACTTTATTGTGTATATTTGACCATCACTGCCATAAAATGTGAACTATGACAAAAACAATATAATCATATGGGTACCGTTAATTATTTTGATCCTAAATAGGACAAGCGATCTAGGTCAATTGATATTATTTTTACCAAAATTTGGACACAGAGCTGAAGAAGGACCTCATCTTAGCATTGTGAACATTATATTTGGACAGGTGATAATTCTGTTATTTGTTGATGTATTTGACCTATATTTTTTGCTTGAATGACTTACACTCATGTTATGGGAAGAGTTCAGATCTCGGTCTCTGTACCTGTACATTTTAAGATCATTAAACTTTGCACATGTTTGCATCTATGATGGTGTGTCAGCATTTAAAATTGGGTCATTTTGACCTACATTTTTGAATTGATCAATTTACATTTAATTTTTCTGATGATTTCAAATCTTAATGGTAGAATCATCAAACCTTTTCATATGCATGCATCTTTAAATGGTACTTCACAATCAAGGCAAAATTGGGTCACTTTCTCCACATGATCAACCTCCATTCAAGTTTTAGGATGAATTCAGATCTTAGTCACTGTACAAACCCTGCATAGGATTGCATCTTCCATGGTATTTCACCATCCAGGCAAAATTGGGTTACTTTCAAAGTAATACTTTGACCTACATTTTACACTTGATTGACTAAAATTCAATTTTACATTACAGTTCAGATTTTATTTACTGTATGTGATAGGTTAATCTAAACTTAATATATATGCATGCATCCATGATGTTATATAAGCATTTAGGCAAAATTTTGTTACTGAGATCATGTGTCATTACAAGTCAAACTTTATGATCATTAATAACCTTTGTTTAAAGTTAAAATAAGAAGTTACATCCCCGCCTCAAATGAATGGAAAATCTTAAAAACTAAATTTTCATGACCATATTTTAAATATTAAGATACTTTCCTGTTTCATTTTATATGAAAATACACTTGACTTAAATGATTGTAAAGCAATGTTTATTTTTTCCACAGTTATACAATTTTGGAGAGACAATATCAATTGTATTTTGGACAGACACATGGAAACCAGACAGTTTTTATGACAAAATAAAAAGAAACAGAGATTTAGGAATGCACACTTTATGTTTATTAGGTATTGTGATGTTCTGTTGAAAATATTTTACTATCAAGATACAAGAAATGAACAATAGTAAAATATTTTGATACCTATTCATATTTTCTTCATAAGAGGAATTTATAATGTAAATCACAGTTTTCCTATATATGTATCAGTTAAAAAAAGTATATGACTTTACAGCTTAAACTATTCCTGATGTAGATTGAAAGATTAATGAAAAACAAGATATGTTGGAATTAGGATGAAAATTGTTATAGGGGCACAATAAATTAATTTTAGGATGGGCTTATGCCCTTCATGCCACCCTGGAAATATGCCCGTATGTTGGTTGGGATAATTGGGAATGGATACTTAAAAGCATTCAGTAGTTCTTCTTATTAAGTAAATGTATGAAATTGAAGACAACCACCCACATTCTGTGCTCAAAAGTATTTCCACAAAGTGAAATTTACCTGCACATTTCTTGATAAAATGGCCTCTGTTTAAAAAATTCTACAGAATTCATTTCTTTACCGATTTTTATAAAATTGCTGTTAAAAAGAGCTTCACATGCAGTTTCTAACAGTAATTTAGAAATAGAAGATACTTTTTGATGCAATTTAAAGAGGAATCAAAATATTCAACGTCATATTTTACTAAAGATATATGGTAAATTTTGACACCAAATTTTTCTATTTATGTTTAAATCATGACAATTTGAAAACTTTAGATCATTAAATTATTCCAAAATTACTGTGAGAAACTGCATGTCAAGCTCTTTTTAACAATGCAAATTTTATTAAATTTGGTCCAGAAATTTATTCGTGGACACCAATTTTCGTGGTTTTTATAAACATCACTATTTCGTGTGTACATAAATTCATGGTTTTGAATGTTATGCATAAAATTCTAGGGGAAAATACATTTTGTTTGGAATGTAATTTCGTGGTTTTTCTTAACCAGGAAATCCACGAAAATTGGATCCCCACAAACAATAGTACTTTTGCAGTAAATAATTTATGGAATACCTCTGTTTATCACTGTTTTAAACTTGGCTGGCCATTTATATTGCCCCTAGTATTTAACCTTGAGTAGTTGATGAGGGTATATAAAAAGACATACATTCCCACCCTGTTATAAAACAATGATAAACTGGAGTCTTTGACTTTGTAAATCTTTTCAATTCTAATATGATAGATATAGAACATGTTGTGTATTGATGAGACCTTTACTTGCCTGTACATGTTGTTGTTGCCATATTTGGCCAACATATAATCAGAAGTACCTATGTCACATGGGTAAATATTATGTCAAAATGAAAAAAGTTGAGTTCTTTGAATGTGAGGTCATCTAGCATGGTTCCTGTTTTCATGAATGGTTTTAAATCATCTTTGAGGTCAAAGTAATTTGGAATAATCATGATGTTTTCTTAAATTTTTTGTGTGTGCTCATCATAAAAAGGAATTAAGATATTATATTATAAGATGTTTAACACTTTTAATGCCCCTGCTTTAAAGGAGAGGGGATCATTCTGTTTAACCCCTGTCTGTCTGTCCCTCTGTCATAATCTCATCCAGCTTTTCTCTACAATGGTAAAAGATATATTTCAAAATTTTTTAAAGCTTTGAATTGTCATGCAATATTTTGGGATGAAATTTCAGACCTGTGAGTGTACTACTTCCTATTACTGACTTGGTCAATTTTTAACACATTTTTAGCTTGTGGGGAAGAATGTCCAAAGAGCTATTGTCATACCCCTGGTGTTGTTGTCATCAGCATCAGCAAAACTTAAACCTCACTTGAGGAATGGAGCATGATGAGCTAGGATGTTGATATTTGGTATGTGACTTATTTGTGATGAAAGGTTTCTTCTGGTACCATTCTTGAAGACATTTTGGCCTTGACCTTACCCTTAGGACAAGTTTTAAAAAACTTGAACCTTGCCTCTAGAATTTTATTGGTAGAGTGTTCATATTTGTTTGTAACCTCCTTATGATGAGAGCTTTCTTCTAGTATCCTACTTGTAGTCATATTGACCTTAACCATTCCCTTAGGGCAGTTTAAAAAAAAAACTTAACATTGCCTCTAGATGGTGGGCTTTAAGTGGTAGGGTGTTCATATTTAGTATGTATTTTCCTTATCATGAGAGCTTTATAGTGGTACCATATTTGAAGATATTTTGACTATGACCTTTCCTTGAGGGCAATTTTTTTGTGTTGCCTGCACACTTAAGGTATGGCGGCATATAAAGGGATCACTTTAGGCGTTGTCGTCAGTTCCACTTTTTCTTAACACTTAGCAACTACAGATCACAGCCACTTGAAATTCTGTATGTGACTTTAGTATTGGGTTCCACATTTCACCTGTGAGACATCTACTTCCTATTTACCGCCACTTGAAATATTTTGAAGAAATACTTTTAATGGTAAAAATTTTGGGTAACATTTTTCGCAGCAACTACAAATCGCAGCAACTTGAATTTTTTTATGTGACCTCAATATGGGGTTAAATATTGCACTTATTGAAATCATGTCTGTCGGATATCTACCTCCTGTTTACTGTCCTGCAGTATTATCAACAAATAATGATGATTGTAAAACTTTTAGTAACAATTTTCTATGCAAGTTTAAATCGCAGCCAATTGAAATTTGTATGTGACTTAAGTATTAGGTCCCAAATTGCTCTTTAATAGATTTCAGGTCTATTAGACACCTACTTCCTGTTTACAGACGAACTATTACCCATTAGTCAATTTTTGACAATTTTATTTTAATGTTGGTGTTAGAATGGTTAGGATGAAGATATTTATTGAAATCATTTTTTGGGGATCTAGATAGCACATATTTTCATAATATACTTAACAGTAGTTAGATATGTATGTTGCTGTTGTTAATAGGCTATTCTAATATTACTCCCTTCTTCTGCTTTTGGAAACAAAGCTATGTTCTAATTCCAACAATATTTTTCAGCACATGCATATATTTTTACAAAAGAACATTGGAAATGTACAATTTCACATTTTATTCACTCAATGTTCATTTTATTTTGTGTAAATAAAGTTTTAAATAATGAATCACACAAAAATCCACATCAAATAATGACAATAATAGAAATTTACAACAGTTATTAAAGTTAAGATGGACATGACCGTAACCTAGCAACGAATGTGTTGTTGTTATGAAATCTTATCTATGTTGCATATCATGCTCTGTATTTTTTTTTTCATTCTTAACGTTAATAAAATTATATGTATGAGTTTTATTCCTTTTCTTTTTATTGGCTTCAAAAATAGCATAACTAAGCAGTCATATAAATCAGAAATACAACAAGCTCACACTTATACCTGCTTAGATTTTAAAATATCTGTATTTTTATAACAGATTATTTGTATTAATTCATAAGCTTTTGAGCCACTTTTATTAATAAAACAACGAATATAGATTTCTCTATATCCATTTATGTGTGTTTGTATGCAGTTTTCCGACATATTTCAATTCTAGTGCAAAACCCAATATTGCTCTCTAAGAGCCACTCCGAATGTTCTAAACTCTTGTTAAATATATTAGAATCGAAATAGGTTATTGCAATAGGGCTCTATGCTAATTAGAACATGGTCAGACCTTATATTTGTCTTCATTTTATACCTCGCTATCGTGCAGTATAAAATATTGACAAATATAAGGTCTGCCCATGTTCTAATTCGCATAGAGCCTGCTTGCCATAATCTATTTCTTAATCTGAACTGTTCCAAACAAAATAGAATTAATCTTCATGTCCATTTTGAGGAGGCTTTACTGTACTAAATACAAATATACTCCATATTTTTCAGATATAAAAGTTAAAGAGCAAAGTATAGAAAATATGATGAAGTAAGTAAAGTGTTATTCTGGCAGAAATTGTAATACATGTATAATGAAACAAGAATAAATAGCAATTAACAGCAGTAAAATACCAAGGGAACAAAGAACATAAATTATAAAAATCATAGGCAAGAGGAGAAACACACAGGAAGAAATGCATAAAATACATTTTGTATTATCAAAAGCATGTAAAAAACACTCAAAACTAAAACACTTACTATGTGAACTGCACTGTATACAAAACCTGTCATATTGTCCATAGTCAATCCATGGTAAAGTACAAATTGATAACAGTTCGGGAAAACTCCGAATTTGGCAACATTGCAGAATTCTGCAACTTTGAATTCAAAAATTTTTCTATATAAGGCCATGACAAAACATTTTAGTTGGTGGCTTGAAAAAAGCCCCTCATTGACCCTATATTTGCAATTTTGCCATTTTTGCAATAAAAAATCACTTCCCTCACTACATTTTTAGTTCGCCTCAACGACTATTGGAGTACCCCCGGCGTCCTCGTCCGCGTCCACGTCTTCGTCCGCGTCCGCATTTGGGTATATATCTTAGTAACTATGCAGTGTAGGGTCATCAAACTTTGCATGCAGGTGCATCTTGGGTTAACTCACAGCCTCCAAGAAAATTAGGTCTCTCTGACCTATATTTTCCGCTTGAGTGGCTTGCATTCAAATTTACATTTTAGTTCATATCTCAGTTACTATACATAGTACAATAATCTAACTGTACATGTGCATGCATCTCTGATGGTAGGTCAGC
>MJUU01004156.1:288103-302400 GCA_002080025.1 Modiolus philippinarum
CTATCTCCTCTGAAGCTACTGAAGCAAATTGAACCAAACTTTACAGGAATGATGTATGGAAGGTCCTTTTCTTAGTTTGCCGAAATTTTTTTTGATCTGTGAAAGAACATGGCCGTCATCGCAGAACATAGTTTAACATGGGACCCTATGGGAAAAGCATATATTTGCTATCTCCTCTGAAGTTACTGAAGCAAATTGAACCAATCTCTACAGGAATGATGTATGGAAGGTCTTTTATGCAAATTGCCAAAATTTTTCAGATGCCCATAAAAACATGGATGCCAGCGCAGAACATAGTCTAACATGGGACCCTATGGGAAAAGCATATATTTGCTATCTCCTCTGACGCTACTGAAGCAAATTCAACCAATCTTTACAGTAAGGATGTATGGAAGGTACTTGGATCTGACAAAAAAGATGGCCTCCAGTGCAGAACATAGTTTAACATTGGAGCCAGGAATGAGATAACCATCCTTATAATCATCATCTCTGAAATGTATAGAAGGTCCTTTGCAAAAATTATTCATTTCAATAGGATCAGACAAAAAACATGGGTGCTAATGAAGAACACAGCTAAACATTTGACCCCATTGGTAAGAAAACATCATTTTTAGTCATGTATGGCGTAGAAGCATTTTGCCAGGTGAGTGATACAGGCTCAGTCTCTGAGCCTCTAGTTTGAAAAAGCATTTTGGATTTATACAGGAATGCTTCAGTAGATATTATAGATGTGCTCCATGTAGTTTGTTTTTCATTACTTTTCATATTTTCTAGACTACTTGTTATTGATGGAATTTGTCATTTTAGGTGATTGAGTCTAGGGCTATACTTCCATTATCAATAACTTCTCCTAAACGGCTTTATATTTTCCTACTTTACTTGAAGAAATTCTTTCCTGTATATTGTAGATGTGCATCATGTATTTTGTTCTGCTTTATTTATTTTTTTCAGTTTTTGCTTGCTATTATTGGACTTTGTTAATTCATTAGAAGCCCTATCTTCAATAAATATAAGGCAGACTACACATGTGTTCCATGGAACATAAATACATTCGCATCACAGTTTTCTCTACAGTGGTAAATTATACATTTTATCGCAAACTTTGTATATCCATATTGTAAGATGCATTTTCAAACTAAGTTAAAGTTGAGAGCAGACGTATTTACTAGAGATAAGGAGCTCACAGATGTCTTGTTCATTCCATGTCAAATTCAAAGGGACTGTGATATGTCCAACAATAATGAGGATGAATTGCAAATTAAGATAAAGCTGATGGCATTAAAACACACTTTATCAAAATTTGAATTATTTTTTCTGATGCTTATCAAATTTCTTGTATAAAAATAAGAATTTGGTTTGTTAATTATGTCTGTTGTTTCCTGGTACAAAAAAGCTTCCATTCCATTTTTTTTTTTTTTTGCATCAGAAAGTTTTGAAATGTTTCTCATAATCCTGGATGATTAAAACAGAATTACTGTTCAAAGTTGCCTTACCATTTTCAAAAACTCTCTAAAAATGCCACTCCACTAAAATTTTTGGTACAACCAAACATGTTCAGTTTTTAGGAGCAAGAAACTGCTTCCACTTTAAGCCATGATATCAATTTTATGCCCTCGGATCTTTAGATCGGGGGCATATTGTTTTTGCCCTGTCTGTCTGTCCGCATTTTAACCTGGCTTATAACCTCTAAACCAGATTTCATAGGATCTTCATATATGGTATGTGTATTAATAATGTGAAGCTGAACACCATTATGCAAATTTCACTAGGGTCAGGTCAAAGGTCAAGGTCACAGAGATCAAAGGCCAAAATCTAGATTTTGCTATAGCTCGTTAATTACTATCGCTAGAGACTTGATATTCCATATGTGAATAGATCTAATAAAGCTTAATATAAATCCACCAAAAAAATTTGGATCAGGTCAAAGGTCAAGGTCACCGAGTGCAAACTTTAACAAAACTTTAACATTGCCTTTATCTTTTCAACCAGATGTGATAGGACCTTTATATTTGGCCTGTATATTGGTCATATGAAACTGAACAGCATTATGCAAATTTCACTGAGGTCAGGTCAAAGGTCAAGGTCACAGAGGTTAATAGGTCAACATCTAGATTTTGCTACAGCTTGTTAATTACAATTGCTAGAGGCTTGATGTTCCATCTATGAATAGTTCTAATGATGCTTAGTACAAATCCACCAAAAAAATTTCAGCCAGGTCAAAGGTAAAACTCAATGAGTGCAAATTTGAAAACTTTTAACATTGCCTATATTTTTCCAACCAGATGTGATAGGACCTTCATATTTGGCCTGTATATTGGTTATATGCAACTAATCAGCATTATGCAAATTTCACTTTTGTCAGGTCAAAGGTCAAGGTCACAAAGTCGAGGTCACAGAGGTTAAAAGGTCAAAATCTAGATTTTCCTGTAGCTCATTAATTACAATTACTACAGGCTTCATATTCTATATGTGCATAGATCTAATGGAGCTTAGTACAAATCCACCAAAAACATTTGGGTCAGGTAGAACGTTAAGGTCACCGAGTGAAAATTTGAAAACTTTAACTATATCTTTTCAACCAGGTGTGATAGGACCTTCATATTTGGCCTGTATGATGATCATATAAAGCCGAACACCATTATGCTAATTTCATTAAGGTCAGGTGAAAGGTCAAGGTCACAGAGGTCAAAAGGTCAAAATCTAGATATTGCTTTTAGCTTGTTAATTACAATTGCAAGAGGCTTGATATTCTATATGTGAATAGATCTAATGGAGCTTAGTAAAATTGTCTACTTAACCTTAATTTCTAGTGATGGCAATTTTAGCATTAATTTTGTATTGAAGACATAGTTACTGTCAAGGGCATTGTGTTTCACAAACACATCTTGTTTTTATTTTAAATTTGGAACTTTTCAATGCATTCTAGCTAGTTATACATGTACAACATTGGGCAAATTTACTTTAAAGCTTATTACATAATCTAGTAGGTTCAAGTTTGTATGTCCTGCAAACCACTTTTCTTTAATTAATTTTCAAGGTACCCTGACATTGAGACCACGTACAAACTCAAATGGTTGAAAACCGAGAGACTCCTGTACTGGCTTCCTCACAGCAAAGAGTAAGAAGTCAGTACCCTTATCACAGTCTTTTTGAGGCTGCGTTTCAATGTAACTCAAGACCCTGTATGGTAGTCACTTGACTTTTATTTCAACTCATGGACCACTTGTTGGAACACTTTTGATATGAAACTTGAAAACTTGTCGAATTGAATTGATTAGTGGAGTCCAACTAAAGTGAAAAATTTAATCAAACTCTTCACATTGGCTGGAATTTTGATATTCCGCAATGAAATGACTTCAGGAAAACTTATGGATGTACATGTAATAGTAAGTAGGAAGTACTAACCAGTAGAGGTCCAAAACAACCAGTGATGACTCTACTATACAGTTCTTCAAATGCTAAGGCATGCGAGGGGCTGCATGGTGGTATTTTCCATTTGGTTTACCCACCATCTGTCATACGTGGCAGGACTTACAGAATTTGGAGGCATTCTGTCAGGTCATAGACAAAAGAATTGGCATGGACAAGTTTGATAAACCTTTTGCACCACTTTTTTTTTGGATAATTCTCATCCGATTTTGGCATTTTTTCTCATAAGGATCCCTCCATATAAGTAGTAGCATATCAGGACATTGTCTAAGGGACCGACCATTTAACCTGAAGGGGGGTTATGGATTTTTTTTCTGGACAAAATTTTTTTCGCGTGTATCAATAAAATAATTTTTTTCAAAATTAACATTATTTTTGGGGGCAGAAAGCCTCCTTCAGAAAATTTTTTTTCATCATTTTGGCAGCCAAAATATTTTTTCACACAAAATCAGCTCCAAAATATTTTTTTAGAAAAAAACCATAGCCCCCCTTTTCAAGTTTAATGGACTGTCTAACTCTTTGGATTTTCAATAATTAATTCATGGTCCAATGACTGTTCTTTTTTTACTTATTTTCGACTGAAAGAATGAGTGTCATGAGAATTTATGTTTTGGTTATGTTTCTTCACTTCATGATACTTTTGCCATGGACACAACTATCAGGAGGGATGACTGACATGTTCTCCTGTGGCAGTTCTAGATCCTCAACAGCTTATTTATCTTGATAACTACACTTGCTGGATTGATACCAGTTTTTTTAACCACTGCAACAATGGGTTCAACTACCCCTTAGCCTAGTAGCATTGAAACACCTTCAAAAGACAAACTATGAGGGATAGTAGCAATAACGTTTCCAGTATTCTAATCTGACTGTAGATAAATACGATAGAGTGGAACATCAACATTACCTTACTTCGCATCTTGTTTCAAAAAGGAAGCACTAACAGAAGTGTTCTCTGACAAAGGCAAAATACCTTTCAACAACAAACTTGGAGACTCACTAGTATCGTAATAACATACGAATGAGCATTGGAGCGCGCTTCTCATGAACCCTGTGACGAAAAGGGATAAAGATCCCCCATGTAATCACAAAAACTTGACTAAGAAGGATGACTAAAAACAGGGTTTTTCAACACAAAAGATTCGAAAGGTACTGTAAAACAACTTTGCTGCTTCTACAGTTTAAAAAAAAACTCGGGAATCAAATGGTTCGCAAATGGCACGACTTCTAACAATAGCCACAGACACAGATTTGTATGAAAACAATTCAACTTAGGATTATAAAAAGAATGTGCCTAAATGTTGTTGATTTCATTTTTTCGAAGCGGGACCACCAACATTTGGACCTGTTTGGAAACTGTCCTTGTGGGTCATAGTATACTCACCAGGAATGAAATAAAGTGTCAATATATCATTCATCCAAATGTGTCCTAAAAGTTTTGGAGGGTTCTCCACACGGTCTTCAACACAGTGAGGAACCTTGCGCCATATAGCAAGCCCTAAATGGCCCCAAAAAGTAAAAAAAGTGAATAAATCAATGGAAACAAACCACATCCAATAACCCGAATATCAAGAAACTAAACTTTTATATGAAAACATGGACAAGCCAATTCCCAACATATTCCTGACTAGGGACAGGCGCAAAAATTGTGTTTGATTAAACTCGTTTTCTTGGATCTAGACCCTCCCCTATGTGTGGTGAATAGCTAAAAAATAAATACAAGAAATAGTCTGGGAGCCAGCTAAAGTTTATTCATACAATTTAGTACAAAAGGTTTGATTGTAAATATTAAATATTTGTAAAAAAAATATTTAAAGAAACGTGTTTCTCAAGTTATCCGGGTGGTGCAGAGGGCGTGAGCCGCACCACAACGCACCCCATAAATCACTTTTAATCAAACTCTTCAGTACAATTTTTTATAGGAATCTAGAATCGGGGGGGGGGGGGGGNGGGGGGGGGCGGGGCTACTTGCCAATAATTTTGGTAATACTCTGCCGATAGCCCTAGAAAAAGAAACCCTGTTTAAGACAGAAAATATGAAAAAAACACATCCTGTTTAAGACAGAAGAGCCAAAATATATACCCTGTTTAAGACTGTAGTCAGTTTCAAAATCAACACCCTGCTTAAGAAAAATAGCCAGTGGGGCCTTCTATGGACATAGTATAAATCTTTATATTGCTGGACACTAGTTACATAGTAAATATACTAAAACTACCTTCCAGATGGCCATGTGAGAATCATGACCCTGTTCAAGACAGCAAGGGTGAAAAAAGATACCCTGTTTAAGACAAACCGATTGCAAAAACATGACCCATTCCTGCGGCACACTCATACTACCTAATTTAAGAACTCTAATTAACTAGGCTAATTAACATGTTTAATCCAACTTTAGAGTACAAGTGCTGATTATAGTATCATTTGTTTACTTTCATATGTATCACGGAAGAAAATGTTTTTTGGTTAATTAGTGGCTTAAGAAGGGGTCAAAAGGCATCAGATCTCTAATGGGTTAATTAGCTTGTTTAATTAAACTGTAGCGCACAAGACTGAAACTAGTGTCATTTATTTACTTTCATATGCATACACACTAAAACATCACTGAAGAAAATGTTTCATGGTTAATTAGGGAACTGTATAACTAAGTTCCCTGATTAACCATTAAACAATTCACCAGCCCAGTAGACAGTACTTCGGTACTGACCCGGAAGCCGATTCTATTTGGAACATTGCAATATCCAAATTTTTGTAAATTCTGCAAAGCTCTGTCTTCGGCTGATTTTCGCTTTACATTTAGATCATATTGGTTAATTGTTCTCTGTCAGTTTTTGAACATCTTTGGGGTAATGGTCTTCCAAACGTTAAGATTTTATCTGCACTGAAGAGACATAAGTTGTTGAAATGCGCATATGCAGAAAATAAATTAACAGTACTTTCGATATTTAGTTATATATACAACATAACAAAAGTTACTGTTGATTGTGCGACTTGGATACTTTTTGTATTTTCAAATTATTTATTTGACAACAAAATAAAACTATTTGATGAATAACAAAAGAAATCATCTAGTTTGTCATATTCTGTTAGAGGTGTAACCATAAAAAAGTATAATTGATAAAAACTTAAATAATGTCAGTTGATAAAGACTTCCATTTTTCAGAGTTTTACAGCTGAATGTCGTTCTCATCACTGCCCCTACTATCAAGTAATTGCTGATGGTCTTCATTGCTGTTGTTGTATTTATCACTTATTTTCAGATAATAGGTCTTCTGGAATCTGAGGTCCTTTGAACATTGTTGGTTCATAATTTCAAAATTTTCTGCAGGATTGTGTTTCTGGTTTACATGTGGACTGTCCTTTTCCCACATTCTAATTACACAGGCATGTATTTGTTGTTTAAGTCTTTTTACAAGAGGGAATGTTACAACTATCGAATCCACTTAAGTTTCCAAAGGATTCTTGGAATTTCTTCTTTGACCTTAAGTTTTTGCTGAAATTTCTTTGTTGTCTGTACGCTTTCTGCACTACACTATATCAATACTATACAGATTGACTCCTTTTCGCACAATAAAGAAAGACAACCTTTAAATAATGATACGAACCCATATTTACCTTGGTATATTACCTCCGTATTTTCTAATTTTTACAAGGCTTGCTGTGTTACCATAAATTTCTCTAAAAAAATAAAATTGTCATTCTCTACCCTTAAGTAAAAATCTGTTGTACATGTTTAGTCGCATCAAATGTTAGCATGAAAAACTAACAGTGGAGTACAGTTTTCGTCATAAACTTTACGCAATTTCCGTTAAACAGATGAATCACATCCTAATCTTTGATGCGATTCCTAATTCCTTCAAATGTGGCTTAGTAAAAGTGATATCAGCATCAGATACCCTTTCCACGATACTGTCTTTGCTCCTGTCTACATCTTTTACACAAATGGGAGCTCTCGTACTGGCTACTTTTCAAACCGAGACATTTTCTTTCTTCGCTTCTTGGCCTTCCAGTGGTTTTGAATCAGCTTTTTTGCCTTATGTATTTTGTTCCTCACAAATCTTTAAGGTAATTTTGTTATTACCCTTATTAAACACATATATCCTTAGAGTCGTAAGAAACCCCCAATTTCAAATCATTACAAACAAACTTGCCATTATTCTTGGTCAACGAATGAGGGGCCCAATAATATGCAAATGCACCAGGTACATGTTCTATATATGTTTGTATTGGGAATCGTTCACATTGTTTCTTGGAAGACAAATACTAGTAAGTGAAGAAAGAAAATGTTCTGGGTTTGAAATGTAGCCACAATAAGGCTGAAAGGAGGATTTTCCTTCATGTAAAGATCAAGACAGAAGCAAAAACAACACTGAGCAACTAATACTGATATAGCTATAAGAGTTTCTACAAATGTAATAATTATAAATGATGTCGCAAAATCTAATTTACATATGCAAATTAGCATCTTTGTTTGGAAAAGCTGAAGAAATATTCATGTAAAGTAGTTGGATAGTGTGTTTGATTCTCAGTAACTTTTTTATTGAAGACATGATTAAATATGTATAACCATTAAAAATCTCATATTTTGTCTGCCAATTTACTTTTTAAACAGGAAGGTAATGAGGGCATAAAGTTTTACCCTTGGTCAATTTAAAAATGTGAAAATTCAAATTAACATGGTTGAAAATACCCTAATTTTATAGATGCACCAAAGAATAAAAATACCAAAGTTACTGTTAATTTATTTTCTGCATATGCTTATGTCTCGTCAGTGCAGAACAAACCAAAACATTTGGAAGTCCATTAACCGAAAACGTGTAAAAGCTGATAGAGAACAAACAACCAAAAGGATCTAAATAGAAAAGCCAAAATTCAGCCAAAGACAGAGCTATGCATGAAGGAGATACTCCTTAGTTTTAAACAAAATTTTGTAAAGTTTAGATATTGCAAGTTTCAATAAAGTCGGTTTTTGGGTCAGCACCGAAGTACTGACTACTGGATTGGTGAATACCCTCGGGGACTAACAGTCCACCAGCAGAGGCATCGGCCCAGTGAAGTTACTGTTAATTTATTTTCTGCATATGCGCATTTCTTGTCAAAGAAATAGAGCTGTTAAATCAAAGACACAAATTTAATGCTACAATTTAGATGGACATGGTTATTAGTTCACAGAACAGGATGCGTTTCATCTAGCTAACGGATATGGATGAAAGTTTAAGATGAAAATTATGTACCTCACTGTTAGTTTTCCATGCTAACGGTGGACGCGACTACACGTTCCCATTTATATAAAAGGGTAGAGTGGAACCATTTTAACTTTCAGAGAAACGTGTGGCAACATAGCAATGAAAGAAGCAAAGATAACAGGAAACACTTACAATGGCCGAATATTACAATCACATGCCACAATCCACCAGGGAACTGCACACGAAAAACAATAAAATGACAAATGACAAACATAAACAACGATAGGAACTCGGGATAGTCGGACTTGGTACCGGCACTAGCGACAGCTAGCGGTAGGGTTAAATCGGTTTATGGGTACCCAAACCCCCCTTTCTCTATCTCTATCTTTTCTCTATTCTCTATCTTTCTCAAGCCTTTTAATAAGTAACAATTACGGATGTAATAGAGTAAGGTACATTCGTTGTTCATATGTTGTTTTTTCTTCTTGGTGCCAAAACGGAATCCATCTTGAATAAATAAATACAGATATAGTGTGGATGAAAAGTTGTATGGACCTAGGAAAAATTCCAGGAATCTCTTGGCAAAATTATGTGAAATCGATGGTTGTAACGTTCCTTCTTGTAATAGAGGACTGAAACAACACATACATAAAAGTGCTTAAGTAGTTAGAATGTTGGTAAAGGCAGACAATTCACATGTTCACCAGAATAACAAACCAGCAGACAGTTAATATGAACCACTAATGTTAACACGGCAAGCAATGCTCCTGATGTCACTTGGTTTTTACAGGAATTCGTGTTGTGCTTTTAATTCCGCTTTTTTAGCTGTCTTATGCCATTATTTTTCTGTGTTCTTGTGTTTGCAATGTCTCTGGACTTTTTCTCCTCCGTTCTACTGTCGGTGTTTCAAAGGACCTCAAATAGGCAGACAAATAGGTGATACATGACGACAACAGGAGTGAAGACCCTCAGCAATTCGGTGAGGAAGACATTTAGTGGAAAAATATAAGACTGTATAAATCTTTTACAATTGACCTTTTGTGATTTTTTTTATCAATCATACTTTTTGTAATTATACCACTAACAGAATATGATGAACTAGTTGATTGATTTTGAAATACATGTATCGGTAAAGAATACTGCAGCAAAATGATGAAAAGGTAATTCATCAAATAGTTTTATTTTGTTGTCAATAAATAATTTGAAAATACAAAAGTATCCAAGTCGCATACTGGACAGTAAATTTTGTTATGCTGTACATGTGTTTAAAAGAGTAAACTCTCTTAAGCAGCGTCAGAATCAACTGATATGGATTGCATTAATCCAAAATCAGAACAAAACGGTACTGATTACATCAAATCATTTTGATACAAATCATTTTACATACCGAAGACCCAATACCAAGGACATAAACTGATTGCAATATATGGAATGAAGCCAAAGTATGTAAAGTTATTAGGGTTTTGTATTTTAAAACTTATGAAAGAACAAACAACTATTATCTTATTGACACAGTGTGCGATATCAACAGCAGAATGTTTGTGTGCTGACAATGAACCATAAAGAGTAACAAAAATGCTTGGCCAAAACAAAATATATTTATTGCAGTTTTATATTTTATATAATAAGACATTTGGTACTCTTCTTAAGAAACGAACTAACCATGATAATATTTCTTAAGTCGCTGATTTATATTTTGATTGCTATAGAGTATAATTAGATTCACAATTGTACTACATTGTTTAATTAAACAAGCTAATTAACTCATTAGGGGTCTGATGCAATTTGACCCCTCCTTAAGCAACCAATTAACCATAAAACATTTTCTTAAGTGATGTTTTAGTATATATGCATATGAAAGTAAACAAATGACACTAGTTTCAATCTTGTGCCCTACAGTTTAATTAAACAAGCTAATTAACTCATTAGGGATCTGATGCCATTTGACCCCTTCTTAAGCCATCAATAAACTATTAAACAGTTTCTTAAGTGATGTTTTAGTTTATATGCATATAAAAGTAAACAAATGATACTATATTCAGTCTTGTATTCTAAAGTTTAATAAAACATGTTAATTTACTTAATAAATTATGGTTCTTAAATGACTTTTGAACTATAAATTCACTTCTTAAGCTGGCTATTTTGGCTAAGTGATGTCTATTCTAGATTCCTATTAAAATTAAAACTTGTACTGAAAAGTTTGATTAAAAGTGATTCATGGTGCGGCCAACTTCCTCTGCACCACCCGGGGAACTTCAGAAACACTTTTCTTTTATTGTTTTGATACAAATATTTAATTTTTACAATCAAACCTTTTGTACTGATCTGTATGAATAAACCTTAGCTGGCTCACAGACTAAAAAGACTCACAGTAAAAATCAAACTTGAAAAAAAGTCCATTTTATCAAGACGAGTACCTCTACAATGGTGTACATAAAACATATGAAGATAATACACATGGGTACTGTCCTGACAAATGCTCGCAGTTACTGACAGCTAAGGACATAATTTCCGTTGTCTATGATATCATAGATTTATAAATCTATGATGATATCAAGCCTACTGACAATTGAAACTTCAATTGAAATCATTCTGAATAGATTTCGCATTTATGTTTGTTGTTTACCCCATATCCATGGGTAAAAAGGAAGATAGATGTAGCGTTTTTCTACATTTAGTAATGAATTCTGTTCAAACCGATGCTAGTGGTCGTGTTCAACTTACTCTGATAAAAGTGATAGTGTGTGTGTGTGGGGGGGGGGAGTGGTAGTGTCCGCTTATAAAACTTGATCAAACTTTTGTTGGATACATCTTGTCGAAATTGTTCCTGATGTTCTTAGTCGACCGACACTTGCAGTGTTGAGCTGAAATATTCTGACTGTACTCGCTAGGGTCAGTTTTTGTCATCACTTTTCGTCCGTCGTCTGTCCGGGCGTAAACCTTTTTTCTCCTCTGAAACTACTATCCCAATTGGAACCATACTTGGCCACAATAGCCTTAGATGTTCCGCTACAAAAATCTGTTTTTCAGTTTTGTACCTCATTATGGTTGACATTGGGAAACATAGTTTTAACATTGGACCCTTATTCTGTTGAACTACTGAGCCATGAACAAGCCAAACTTGGTCACAATACTCCTTCGGTGGCCCCCCCCCCCAAAAAAAAAATATTTAGGTTTGCACTTTATTCAAGGTGGCCGCAATCGGGAAACATGGTTTTAACACTAGACCCTAAGGGAAACACAATTAACAGATATTGTCGTCTGAAACTACTGAGCCAATTACTTAAACTTTGTCACAATAGTCCTTAGGTGATACCTACAATAAAAAAAAATGTTTTTCAGGTTCGCAACTTATCCAAGACAACCGCCAGGGGGAAACGTGGTTTTAATATTAGACCCTTTGTGAAAAATACATGTAGATATTTTCTTTGAAACTACTGAGCCAATTGGAACCAAAATTTTCAATATTGATCATTGGAGGTCCTCTACAAAAAAAAATAAGGTTCGCACCTTATTCAAGATGGTCGTCAACAGGAAACATGTACAAGTTTAACATTGAAGGTTTTAGGAATCTCCTCTAAAACTACTTGGCCACAATCGTTTTATGTGGTCCTCTACAAAAAGGTGTCTTTTCATGTTTGTACTTTATCCATGATGGCTGCCAGCGGAAAACATGGTTTTAAAATTGGACCATATGGGAAGACACATTTGTTCTCCTTTGAAACTGCTCTGCCAACTGGATAAAAATGGCCATAATAATCACTAGGTGGTCCCCCAGTGCAAAAGTGTTTTTTCTTTTCATGTTTGCGCTCTGGCCAATATGGCTGTCAGTGGGAAACGGCAGAGTTTTAACCTTGGACCATATGAGAAAACACGTTAAGAGATCTTCTCCTCTGAATCTAATAAGCCAGTTGGCACAAAACTTGGCCATAACAGCTTTTTGGTTTACCTGGTTGTAGAGACCTCGTATATGCTATCTAGCCTCTCTAGTCCTTATTGATACGGTATTTCCTCTTCCGACTTCCGGTTCGTAGCAGTGAGGTTTGAGTTTTTGTCTCCTTGTTTTTCCAATGATCGTTTAATTTCTTGAAAGTGTTTACAGTATTAGAATCTACTATACCTGCAGGTAAGCTGTTCCAGGTTTCTACAGGTGGGCACACAGAAGCTATAGTTAGTCGTCATATAAGCGGGAAGTTGATGCATCATTAAACCTGGTTTAACCCACCATTTTATTTATAAAATGCCCGTTCCAAGTCGGGAATATGACGGCTTGCCAAAAATGTTCTGTGTCGGATTGTGTTTCCCTGATATTCAGTCGAATGTTATACGGATTTTCCTTACTGGTCTCTCCCTTTGATCGATTAGGATTTTGTTGTCACTTTTATTTCTTTGAGAAAAGTTGTACTTACGTATGTTAGTTCTACTATACTTTTTATAGATTTTGTATTTGTGACCTCTTGTCACTGTAGTCCTAATGGAAAAATATCATTCGATACTTTTATCTATGTTGTGTACTACTTTAGAAACTTTGATCATGTCTGCTCTAAGTCTTCTGTATTGCAGAGAGGGTCGTTCACTGTATGGCAGGTTCTTTAAGTTATGCAACATTTTGGTAGCTCTCCTCTGAACATGTTCAATTTTTATGTAAAAATATATGTGTGCAATGGCCACAAATTAATGTAAATAAACAAAGTAAAAATGTTAAGGTAGGCCACAATTAAAAGGTAAAATTAAACAAATATATACAACTAAAAAACAGCTAAAATATCCAAAACAGGTTGAGAGAAAGTGTGCCCAACGTTTCGGCCAGTACGGCCTTCTTCTAGGGGCAACCGGGAAAGAAAAATGGAAAAAGGTGTAGAGGATACAAGAGAAGACTGGAACCAAAATGGGTCCAAGCTTTGTCTGTTTATTTGTCGGCTACCTTGAGGAAAAATGTTCTCCGAATATATTGGACCCGTCCCAGAACTTTACAAAAGATACATTGATGATGTCTTTGGGGTGTCCTCAGACAGTGAAGATGAACTTAAGTCTTTCATTTACTATGTTTTCTCGTAGCATCCGGCCATCAAATACACTTTTAATATTGCTAAAGATAGTCTCTCTTTTCTCGACATTAATTGTTCCATAAAGGATGGGCAAATTTCCACCTCAGTGTTTTACAAACCGACAGACGCCCACTGTTACTTAAATTATGGGTCTTGTCATCCTAAGTCATGCAAAGATGCAATTCCAAAGTCATAATTTTTACGACTTCGTCGGATTTGTAGCAATGAGCAGGATTTCAAGACTCAATATAACAGAATGAAATCCTTTTTTGTTAAGAGAGGCTACCCAAGCAAACTTTTGGATCGAGCTATGATTTCAGTTTCCCGAGTGACCAGATCTGAGGCTATGGAGAAGAGGGTGAGAAATACCGACAACCGTGTGCCGTTGGTTCTGACATACCACCCTCATAATGAAGCCATCAAAAACATTTTGATCTGTAACTTTAAATCCATAGTTCTCAAGGACGAACACATGTCAGCAGTTTTCCAGGATTCGCCTCCGATTGCGGCCTTCAGAAAAGGGAAGAGTCTAAAACAGCACCTTGTCACTAGCTCTTTCAAGAGTGCTACTCCTCAAATTCCCTGTGAATTCAAGGGCACTAGAAAATGTAAGCGATCTCGCTGTCTGACTTGTAATTT
>MJUU01004156.1:306567-324800 GCA_002080025.1 Modiolus philippinarum
TCATTCGCCATTCAAGATACAAGATATGTTTGAACGAGTAAACTATATGTCATGCTTTACCGCAGAAGAAACAGCCCTCAGCAAAAAAAAATAAATAAATAAAATAATATAAAATAAAAGGTATAAGAAAGATCAGGGAGTAGGTCTAAACAATATAATAGCATACAATGAGAGCCATATAATACCATATAATTCTTTTTATATCAAATTTTACACCGCAAATTTTGAAATGGATATGACATTGTAAAAATATAGGAAAATGCGTTTAAAAAATTTCAGTATAGATAGGCTATGGTTCAAGAGGAAATATAAACATGACCTGATTGTATTTGTTCATCATATGTCTTATTAATGAAGGACCCCCCCCCCCCCCCCCCGTGTAAAATGTTCAAAATATATAATAGGTATTATGAATGTTTACTGTTCATATGGTTCAAGTACTGCTTGTAACACAAATTAAATTTTATTACTTGCACTTTGTACTGTGGCATTGGACTGTTACTTCTTCACATTTATTTTATAAACTGCATAATGAGAAATGTATGATTGATCTTTTTTTTAAATTTAAGAAGGACAACTCGAATGTCCTTCGTTCGTCTCTTTCGTAAGTCATACGTACAGACGAAACGAGACGTATCGATTTACGAAGGAAATGTGGCTCAGAACGAAGATTTTTCAACTACTTTGCCTATATAATTATTTAGTTAAAGATTCACAACATTGTAATTGGAAGTGTTTACATTTTTAAATTTACTTTCGCTTTTTTAATTTTTGTGCAATAACTAGTCCTTGTACGTTAAGGTTCTCTTTCGTCAAAATGTGAAACATCTCTAATAGGCCTTTCTTTGCTTATTAAGATTTCTTTGTTGAATTGTCAGGTCTTTAGTCACAATACATTTTGCCAGTTAATTACTTGTTTTTGGAATGTTTTTAATTTTTGATACATTATCTAGGATATCTCTTCGTTGTTTCTTTTATTCATTATGATTTTTAGTGGGCTAGAGGATTGTTTGGTTTTGGATTTCGTAATCGGAAATTTGTCTTTAAATCTATAATAGGGGTACTGCTAAAGTGAGAAACGAAATCGAAACGAAACGAAACGAAATCGACGAAACGAAACGTAATGTAGCGAAACGAAACGAAATGTAGCGAAACGAAACGAAATGAAAGAAATTAAGAAACGAAATATGACGAAACGAAACGAAATCTAACGAAACTAAACGAAATAAAAAATAAATAAACGAAATAAACGAAATAAACAAAATAAGATCAAAGGGATTTAAACTAAGAATTATGAAGAAATGGAGCGGAAATTAAGACCTGGGTAGCATTAGAAATCGCTATCACCTGTAGAACTGGACTTTTAACAACACGAAAGTCACTAAATGGAATGAAAAGAAACAAACCATTTGCTACAAAACTTTCACAAATATGATTTTTCATAATAAACCTGTTTAATTGATCACAACATTTTTCTGATGGTAGTGTTGCTGGTCGCAATTTTAATTAGTTAATCTACCTGTTTAATTGTTGTTGTTTTTAAGTTTGTTCAAATTGTCTTAAACTTTAAAAATACAGAAATTTCCATACATGTGTTTCCCTAAAGAATCATATAACGTTCAAATTTCCAAATCTGACCCGATAGAAAATTACTTATTAATTGAAAGTCATTGCATGACTATTTGATTTTATACTGTAATGTATTTCCTGTAGTCTAGTGTTAAGCCAAAACATCTAACAACCATGCACGTGTAGTATTTAAACATAAATACCGTCAATTTCTACGTGTAGGATATGGTCATGAACTCGATGAGCCCAACTGTTTAATTAAACCATGGAATAAAAATTAAGACCAATTTTTGAAGTTTAATCGGATCATCAATTATGTCTCTGGATCAATGAATGTTTCAACAGCTGTCCTGTTCGGAAATGGAATAAATCATCTATCGAAGATAACAAAATTCAGTCCATACGGGAGTAGTCGTTCCTTAGAAAACAAGTCAATGTTCGCTGTTTTCGCTATGTTGGGTGGTTGATTGCATTTATTACCCGTTTGGTCAAAATTTGTACACTTCATGGGATACTTTCATAAATAACTGTTTGAAGGAGACGACTGAATTACTGTTGTGACTATTTACGGTTCCATAGTGATTTCAGATGGAAAAGGTTCGTAGGGTCCAATGACGTTAGGCTTTTCGATGGCAGCCTTCCGGATCGAACTTCCCAAGCGGTTTTGTGACCAAATTCAATTTAAAAACAAGTGTGCCCAACTGTTAATTAATATCCCCATTGGTAATCTGGTCCAGATGCGGACCAGTCAGTCATAACTTGAAAAGTGGACTACCAAAAATCAAGTTAACTATACCGCAAAATGATGCATAACCTTCTAATGGCAATAGCCAGGTGAACTACAAAGGAACATCAAGTTGGACAGACATCGAAAAGATACAATTTATACGGGTGTCCTTTTCAATATTGATTTTCTTAGGTTTATTTTGATGATGAACATATGGAATGAGAAATCGTCACGGGGAAATCAGAAGTCTGTGTTTTTTAATACAACATGATTATTACATGAATATGATAGTAAAATTTACACTTGTTTTCAGAGCACACATTAACCGAAAGTCTTGCAATGGCTTCAATAACGTACAAAAAGGGAACTTAAGAGCGATGGGCTAAAACAGACCCCCGCCCAAGGATTTTAATCAATGTCAAATTTCATGCTATTGTGGGAAACCATCATTTGAATGAAACTTTCATATAGGTGGTGGACGATTGCAATATACAGTACTAAAATGATATTACAGTTGTAGTGACAGTTGTGGACACAAAAAAATGTAGAACTCATATACAATAATGGCAAACTCCAAACCATACAGTCATAATTCTGTGGCATTTATGTGGCGGTACTCCGTTCATAAATAAGACGAAGTGCAAGTTTCCTACCGGAATCCCTCATAGTTTCAAATAGCTAGTGGCTGTTTAAATTGTACCTGTATCTGTAGATGGGGGCAAATTAATTGCATGTTGTGTATCGTTATGTGTTATCATATTTCATTCCACGGTATAGTTGCGTTTGTTATATATTTCATGGTTGGCGGATGAACGAACGAACAGACATGTGAATGGACACGTAATCACTTTATTGCGTCAAAATACTTAAGCGTTGCCTATTAGATATACGTAGCCATCAGTCCACACCGTTCCGCTGAGAGAGTTAAAAAACCTCACAGGAACGTAGTGGACTTAGGTTACATTATCGTATCTATAGGCCTATGTATTACGGTAAAACGAATGAATATAGAGTAAATGCATATGGGACAAGGTATCTATAAATACTTGGCAAAACCAAGCAATGGAACAACGCTTTTATTGTTGTTCTTCATCTTGAAGTCACCATGAGATATTCAACCATTTAACTTGTAATCAGAAAAAATACATAAAAAATTAAGAAGCTTGCATCAAATTTACAAGTATTCTCTAGAAATATGAAAAAGAAAGGAAATGGGGTAAATGTCAAGGAGACAACATCCCATATCCAGGTTAAAACGACCCAAAACAAAGCATCTAGGGGTCACCGTACGGTCTTCAACACAGTGAGGAACCTCACAACATATAGCAAGCCCTAAATGGCCCCAAAAAGGCAAAAAAGTGGATAAATCAATGGAAACAAACCACATCCAATAACCCAAATATCAAGAAACTAAAATTTTATAAGAAGACACGGACAAGCCAATCACCAACATCATGAACATATTCCTGACTTGGGACAAGCGCAAAAATTGCGGTGGGGTTAAACTCGTTTACTTGGATCCAAACCCTCCCCCTATGTGTGGTGAATGGCTAAAAAATAAATACACAAAAAGACTCACAGTAAAAATCAAACTAGAGAAAAGTCCAACTTATCAAGACGAGTACCCTTACAATGAAGTACTTACATTTTCTTGTCGTATTTCGTTCTGTCTGGGCGTTTACATAGTGTTAGGTCTGAACAATCGAATTTCATCGTCCTTTTCAGTATAATGTAAACTCATGTGCGGCTTTTCAATGTTCTGTAAAATTTCAAAAGACCTATTCCCTTGAATTGTTTCCCACCTAGAAAGCTTGCCTCTTTGAAAGTAGAAGGATATACGATTTAATAGAAACGACTTAAAATCAATCAAAGCATAATTTTCCACATAACATACTGCTTCTTCATTTTAAGAAATTCCATAAAAAACAAGTTTTCCTCACGTTTCCATAAAGACGAAATGGACCTTTATCTACGTCCGTCGGATCTTGGCTATTTTTAAGGATTCTCTCTTTTTAAGATGTACTGAACATTTTGAGAAAAAGGATTACCATGTTTTCAATATTTTTATTTGTCGTATTCGAGGGTAACTATTTGCCGTGTTTGATGAAATCCGATTAAAATAAAAAGTGCAAGTCTAATTCTAATTTCTGTTTCCTCGTTACTGATATGCCCATTCACGGTACCCTCTGTCTATAAACGAATATGGGCCCGAAAAAAAAATCGATAAAAAGGGTTGCATTGGTATCAGGACACAGGATAACAGGAAATAAGAGTACTCTTTTAGATCTCAACTTTGAAAATCACACTTGTAAAAAATACAGCCTAGTAACCATCATGACTATTCTAACGTCATATTTCCTCGCACTCAACTTAAAGTCTGCCATATTGATCACTGAAACAGGGTCAAAATATATTTATTTTATTTATTATTAATTACAGTTTTCACAACGCATAATTTGTTTCTAATCATCCCCAGTGTTGCAAACGTGCATTATCATTTTCTGTATCATCCGGCCTTTCTTGCAAGTAAGTGAGAACCGAACCGTCAATCCAAAATGAATAATCCAAGGACAATGGCAACATCGGTAACAAAAAAGAAACAGAGACACAACATGAGTACGGCACAGAAAAAAATGAAGACACTCACACACAAAGATGAACAACATGGACCCAATAAAAAACCATGGGCGAGATCAGGTGCACCGGTAGAGTTAGCATCTCCTGCTTCTTATGAGACACCCGCCGTGTTGAACATGTCAAATCCGGTAGTAAAGCAAGGCCCGTTTCATTTTTTTATTCTTAACTTCTCCTCTTTTCAATGCATCTTGTTTGTTTGGTTTTTTTTTCATTTCGTTTCGTTTCGTTATATTTCGTTTCGTTTCTTCATTGTTCTCATTTCGTTTCGTTTCGCCACATTTCGTTTCGTTTCGTCATATTTCGTTTCGTTTCGTTGCATTTCGTTTCGTTTCGTTTCGATTGCGTTTCTCACTTTATAGTAACCCCTATGAAATTGCATAGCTCATTAATTTGTCTAATATCATAGGCTTGTAGCTTCAGTACTTTCGGGTAGGTTAAATATTATCAAATTGAGTGTTCTAGATTTTTTATCTTCTATTTCTCTAATTTCTTTTCTAACATCATCTTTTAAAGATGATTTAATTTCAGATTTAATTTCCTCATTTATACATGGTTTGATAGCTTCTACTTCTTTTTTAATTTTAATGTTAATTTGATAGTGTATCCTCTTACTTTGTTAGCCTTGTATTCGTTGAATCTTGTATTGATTTCAGTTGTGATTTGAGTCCAGACATACAATGGAAATTTTATTTAGAGCTGTTACATGACCAGAGCAAGTTATTTGTCACAAGTTCATCATTTTGGAGTGCTTGTAGTAATAAGTTTGAAATAGCTGTGCATTCTATACAAAAACCCAATTCATATACACTACATGTCAAAATTTCTAAACTTTCTGTAAAGTTTTCGTCATATTTTGAACAAGTATTGCTGCCCATTCTTTGTCTTTTAGACTGTGGCCGACTTATTGGGGTTGAACGGGCTAGTTTAGCTGCCATAGTATCGTTCATTTGTATATACTTTCTGAGTTTTTTCAATCAATCAATCAATCAGGCGTTATCTATTTTAGAGGTCCCTAAACGGTTGTTATCAGTTTCACACATTGTCTTTTTATGCCACAGGCGGCCGGAACATACTTTAACATTGGAGTCTTTTGGAAACTTTCGAAAATCTTCTCCTCATAAACTTCTACTCCAATATTAAAGAGCAGCCAACTTTGTCATCCAAGATGGCCACTGGAAAGGAACACATGCACGAGTTAGAACCAAACTTGGTCGCAATGGGCGTCTTTGGGCGAGGAATTTTTAATCCGAGTACAACGTTCTCGTGTCAAAATATCGCCAAAACATCAACCAGAGAACATTGTTCGCGGGTCAAAATTTCACTCCCCATTTTTGCAGGAGTGACAAGGACAACTCGAGATCAAAGATGGCGGAAAAAGAAAGTCATGTACCAATGCAAGCCGTACCAGTGGCACATAACACGATTCTGATCCATCGCATAGGAGGCAGTAGGTCTCCGGGCTTGCAAATATACATAAAAAGAAAGCCAGTCAGAACATATGCAGGTTTTTTGACATACGTTATGCGGACAAAGCAACAGATATACGATTGTACACTCGGACCAGTAGATGGCCTACCATATGAATATTCAAAAATTTAACCATTCTGTTAATCTTTTTGACCCAGAGACTGGAGTTCGAGTAACTACGGTGCAAAACCAAACAACAGAAGTCCAAGAAAATGAATGATCATTGATGTCGACTGATCATACATACGGTAGCGAGATCATTCGGGCAGGCAACAGAGGTAGATTGTGTAAATATATAGCAGAAAAGTATCCGCGGCATGGAGATTGAAAATAAAGAAATTATAGACAAACAGCCCTTTTAAGGGCTACTGACCAATTAAAAAAAGAATCAAAGTTGTGTCTTGCATCAAAGTGTTACATCAATTTTCTATATGGAAAATAAAAGTTGGCAGTGGCTATTTTGCCGGTTCCGGCAAAATAGCCTGTCAGACTATTTTGCCGGCTATTTTTATTAATAAAATAAAATCACTTCTACTTTTCGTCATATAACCCATACTAGTGCCTAGTACTAGCCTGGGAGACTATTTTGCCGGAGCCGGCAAAATAGCTCGACAGACTATTTTGCCGGAACCGGCAAAATAGCCACGGCCATAAACGTTTTATTTATACTTAGAGGGAATTAGAGCTTTAAAATAGTTTAGTCTTTTAACATTATTCAACAAATTACATTTGAATAATTTTTATTTGACTGAATACCCATCCCGTGGTTGAAATAATAAGCAGACATTAATTTAGGGGTGCCAAACGGAACTGCTGTCGTCAGTCAAATTTCCAAGACTGTCTCAAGTATTTTGAACACTTTATTTATTTGCTCTTTTAAATTTTCCATTTTATCCTTCCGATGGCAGCCATATTGATACAGATATGAATGTTCTTGGCGTTAGAGCGGAATAACACGTGAACACACCCCATTACCGGAAATCCCATCTACAGTGGCTATCCCGCCTGCAAATTTGTAAATAACTTGAAGACAGAAGAAGGTGATGCTTTCATTAATATTCAATAATATATTTGCCTTTTATGCTTTAAATGTAGCTAACATGTCTATAAATATTCATGACAAATGCTAATTAACGATCTTTTGAGACTTCGGAGATTTTGAGGAAGAAATTTGCAATTTTCAATATTATTGCTGAAAATCTGCATTAAAACACTTTTCATCTAAAAACTCCTTTATAAAACTTAGAATTTCGACGCTTATGTAATGTACAACATTTGATTTATTGTATATGAATCTAGCTTTATTGTATTTTCATTTAGTACTACATAACGGCGGGATCCTCATTTTATTTCCAGCTCTTGGCAATCCCGAACAACAGGTTTTAAAATTATTGACTATCACTGAAAACAGATAGTGACGATCCCAAACGATGAACAAAGCTTAAAAGAACAAACAAAATTATTTGTATTTAAAGTGGGTAGCGTAGTAAACATATTGTTTCAACTAGAAATATCTTTTTTCATAAATCGGTGGCCTTTATATGTTACCGGATCTTTCATCGAGTTCTGGGCAAAATAAAGCAACGCTGACCATATAAATTCCATGAACAAGAGGCTCTCAAGAGCATGTATTGCTCAGCTAGAGCATAAATTCCAAGACGAGAGACCCTCAAGAGCCTGTATCGCTCACCTGGAGCATGTCCAATGAAATTAGTAAAAAATGTTTTCGTTAAAGGGTCTTAATTTCAAACTATGTAAAGAAACATTTGTGTCAAATTGTCCAACATTTAACCATTTTTCCCTGCTACCTGTTTTCTTGATCAGCACTTCATAAAATTCATGCCATATTTCTCATAAATACATTCAGAAGTTCTATAGAAGAAGATCTTTGTATGTATTTCTCATAGGTCCAATTTAGAAAATTCCCTGCTGGCAACCATGTTTGGTGACAATTCGACAACAGAGTAAAAACATTTGGTCATGACCCTGAACAACATATTTTTGCAAGGGACAATCTAACACTTTTGTGGCAAAGTTTGGTTCTAATTGTCTCAGCACTTTCAGAGGAGAAGATCTTTGAATGTCTTTTCCAAAAGGGTCCAATGTTAAAACTCAAAAGGGTCCAATGTTAAAACTATGCTCCCCGCTAGCGGCCATCTTGGATATAGCGGTGGCCTGAAAAACACACATTTTTTTGCAGAGGACAACCGTAAGAGTATCGTTGCCAAGTTTGGTACCAGTTGTCTCAGCAGCTTCGGAGAGGAAGATCTTTGAAAGTGTTTACCTAAAGTCCAATGTTAAAACTATTTTCCCTGCTGGTGGCAGTCTTCTATATAGCACAGATACGAAAAACAACGTTTTTATTTTTTGCAGAGGACCACCTAAAGACTATTTTGGCCAAGTTTGGTTCCAGTCAGCTCAGCAGATTCAGATGAGAAAATCTTTGAATATCTTTTCCCATAGGGTCCAATGTTTAAACAGTGTTCCCACTGGCAGCCACCTTGGATACAGCGCCTACCTGAAAAACAACTTTTTAGCAGGGGGACCACCTTAGGACTACTATGGCCAAGTTTGGTTCCCATTGGCTCAGTAGTTTCGGAAGAGATCTCTTAATGTGTATTCCAATAGGGTCCAATGTTAAAACTATATTCCCCGCTGGCAGCCATTTTGGATAAAGCATGACCTGAAAAAAAAACATCTTTTTTTGGCAGGGGACCACCTAAGAACTATTGTGGCAAAGTATGGTTCTACTTGACTCAGCGCTTTCAGAAGAGGAGAATATATTTGAATGTCTTTTCCAATTTGGTCCAACGGTAAAACTGTGTTCCCCGCTGGCGGCCATCTTTGTAGAGGACCACCTAAGGACCATTGTGGCCAGGTTTGTTTCCAATTGGCCCAGTAGTTCCAGAGGAGAAGATCTTCAAAGAAAAATTTACGCCAGACGGACGAATTTTGGAATGAACCCACCCCTCTCCTCTTACTGGACATTAAATACAAAGTTCCGGTAAATTCTGCAATATAGTTCTTAGATATTTAATCCTCAGTTTATTGGAGGAAGGGTAATAATAATAATAATAATAAGAAGAAGAAGAAGAAGAAGAAGAAGACTTCGTCTTGGGTGACATAAAAAATAAAGAAAACAGAACACTACCGCTTACGTCCGCGGCGACATAAATACGAAAAGGAATGAAAAAGAAGTCGCACTAATATCTGATTTTTAGCAAGAACATGCTGATAAATTTCAATTTTTGCAAATATCATTTTTTAAGGTAGTTCGGAAGTTCTTTGTGATTTAAGCATGGATGCGTCAATATAATGCACTGGATGAAAAAAGAAAACGGGGTTTGAGAGATGAGGGGGTTGTGATTAGAGGAATTTAATACAGTGTTGAGAAGTGGGAGGATGACAGGAGAGGGAGATTAAGAAAGTGCATGGGCTTAGATTTCAGAAAAAGAAGTTGTGAGATTTGAATTGGAGGTTGCAGAGGGTGGGTTATTTAAGTGGATAAAAAGAAGGTGGAAGAGTATGAATACTGTTCACCCCTAATCATAGCTAACCTTCGTATTTGCTTTTCTAACTAAGTCAGTCCGGGAATTCAGTGAACTCGTTTTCTCAATATTTCAGAAAACTGAAATTTTTGTACTGATAAACAATGAAATGATATGAAGGAAAATAAATAAAAATGAGGAAAACTCGAATTCAAAATGGGGAAATATTAACCACACTGTCGTATAACCTAGGAGTTAACAAAGGTTTTATGGTTTTCATACCCTGCCTCACAAAGTCGTAGGGTATAATGTAAACCTGAGTTATGTGTCCGTTCTTGAGTTCTTCTGTCTGTCTTTCCCTCCGTTTCCGTCGAAGATTTCCCCATGATAACATGTTTAAGAAATAACGTTGCGTCTTAAACATGGTTTAAGTTCTAGTTAGTTCACTTTATGTCTATCGGAGTCTAGGAAGATGCTTATTTCGCTGAACTTGATTACTCTTTGATTTAGGGGCCAACTCCGACCTACCGTTGGGTGTGGGCTTTCCTCACCGTTCATTGATCTTATGGTGGCTTTGAGTTGTTATTGCTCCCCTTAGGGTCGTTGTCTCTTTGACACATTCCCCGTTTCCCTTCTTTTTCTTATTTTAGTTCTTTAAAACAAAAGTCATGCCAAGTCTAAGTTAAGCTCAAAGGGGGCCTTGATGGGGGGTCCCTTTCCCGAAATCCCGGCAATTTTTCTCCATTTTCCCTTTACAAAGACTCTTAAAGAACCCGCCTTTTTCCGTTTCGCGGGCTCGATTTTTAATGGTTCCCACTTCACGCTCGACATCTTTTCCCGTTTTCACGTACACTTTTTTCTCCCGATCCCGTTTCCCGCTTGCTTAAAAAGGCCAATCCCGCTTCCCGCTCATACCACATCGAGACCCACCTCAAAGGTATAGTTGGTTCTAGGACTATGCCCTTTATAAAGTTTCATTTTTTTTCTACTATCCTCACAATAACTTTTGAACGAAACCAAGTTGTTTACACTTTTTTGAAAATGTTTATGGTCATAACATTGTTCACAGCGCTAAAATGTAAGAAAAGCATGACACCAAGGTGATAAATGTGATTAATTATAATCAAATGGCATGATCGCTGATTTACAATGGGTGGATTCATAACTAAATGGGGCGACAAAAAACAGTTCAATGGGGCGGCATAAAAGTATACAATGGGGCGGATTTTAAAGGAATCGAAGGGGCAGATATAAGATATAATTTGATAATATTGTCAAGTATTAAATTAAATTTATATAAAATAACAGAAAAATACAGCCACTTGTGCAGTATTAAATCAGTCTTAAAATAACCTTAGAACTATAGCACATTCACATTTGTGTCTGTTTTAGAAGGAAACATGGAACATTTAAACACAAATAATATGTCTCTGATTCAAGGCATACTGTTTCGTTGTTCTTCAGTTTCCCGTTTGTTCACATAAATATTTATTCAATCCTCGCTCATTTGTTGCCCTTAATTTAATCATTTTTGATTATTACAGTAAAAAACAATATATTAGTTTACATAATATATGAAAGGAAAATGGTAGAATGTGTCAAGAAATTATATAGTTTTGAAATCATGATGAAAAGAGGCTTTTTTCCTCTCATGTGTGATCCTGGCTCTTTTAGCTTTATCTAGCATTTGGCCTCTAGAACTTAGCAAATTGTGTACATTTGTCACCAGTAAGTACATAAACGCTAATAAAAAGTTGTCTTAATGAACAGGTGAAAAGAAATACCATCCGCCCCGGGGTGTAAACTTTGTTTCTGCCCCATTGTATACTTTATTTTTGGACAAAATCTGCCCCAATGTATGATGGCCGGCATGATTACTATACGAGTTCAGGATTGCCACTTCCTAGTTATAATCTGTTGTCAGTGATAACTATATCTGTTGTTTGTGATAGCCAAAAAGTGTTACCTCTGAAATAAAATGACGATTTCGTCCATGAGAGGAGGTAAATGAACGACAGTTTTTGATATATAATAACTAAAGACCTATATTTTTTATATGTATTAAAGTACTATAGCTAATTTCTGTATTATTGCAAAATTAAACTATTTTTCGGACGATCCCGTGTAATAATCTTTAAAATGTACGTTAATTCAGCGAAAACTCCCGATCTATGATACTTCATACAGTAGTACTGAGATTTGACTCATATGTTAACCCAGAGACATTTAAATACGTGTTTTATATGTCTCTGGTTAACCTATACATATAAAATAAATAGCAAAAACAATGGAACGGTTCAACGGGATATAAAAAAATTATGATACAACAAAAGACTTACGGTCTGTCATTGCAAACTTGTTTACATATCTGCAGATGTGATAGCCACTGTAGATGGGATTGCTGGACTAATAGGATGTGGAGAACATACTCTTATTCGACTCTCGAAACAATAAAACTTCCTCGCCCAAAGACGCCCAATGATCCTTAGACGGTTCCCAACAAAGGGGGTATCCGGCAGGTCTGTACCCCATCCAAGAGATACATAGCTATAAACATTGAACCCTATATGCAAAATGATATTCATACTTTAATGAGGAAAATGATCAATCCTTGATCTTAAACTTCTGCTCAGTATGCAAGCCATGGTCCTAGTGGGCAATACAGGATTGAAGGCGCAAAGAGTCTCTTGTTGGTGTTGTTTTGTGGAAAGTAGACCGTTTGTAATAACTATCATGACGAATGTGAAAGATAGAGAGCCTCTTGTTAGTGCTGTTTTGTGGAAGTAATGGTTGTTTGTTAAAACTAGTAAACGGACGTGAAACGTTAAATAACTTCACTTATCCATTTTAACGTGCCGATTTTATTTTTTTCTCGTTTTTTGTGTAATTTGGAAGTTGGACTTTGATCTTTAGAGAAAAGGGAAGAGGTGTGTCGAAAATGGATTATTCCCCTTACATTCGTCCTTGACCCTTTGGCACGATACCAATGGCGCTCTGTCGTTTACGTGTTCTTTTAGACTATTGCCAGGTTGTTTTCACAGGTAAGATTGATTTTAATGAGTCAAAATTATAACCACTGATTTATTTATCAAATTTTTACAACAGATAAGAGGGATTCCAGAAGAAAAATTCATTTATTTTCATAATCACACGTCTCAGTTCAAGTCAATCAAGACACTTTCACTGGCATTGATTTTGTATTTCGTTGATTTAAAGTAAGACATTCCCGAGATGTGACTTCTTATAGTGCTCTCAACATATTAAGTACTTTAAACAGCTAAGACGATGTGTTATTTTCTTCTGTTCTTTATGAAATAATCATCAATCTCTTTTATGTGTCTTTGTTCAAGATCCATATTATCTCCCTTTAATAAATACTTTTGGTTGGGTAATTCCTGTACGCTGGTTCTAGTAATCACTGTCTCTGACTTTAAAATGTACCTTAAAAACTGCTAGGCCTTTACAACTATTCCCTTGATAAAGCCTGAGTCGAGATATTGTTAAAAAATATATATTATTAAAAATATTATTATTAAAGAAAAACAGGACTGCCATGGCCGGGGTGCGATTAAAGCACTCTCCAATTTGCCCACAGCAAGTAAAATCTATGCAGGGCAAGTTAAATTTGACGCTGACTTGTCCGCTTGTCAAGTTGAAATTTTATTTTTTTTCTCTACCTCTGAATGTGGAAGCTAAGGGCAAGTAATATTTATTGGTAAATTTTCCAATGGGCAAGTTAAGAATTTATTTCTAAATCGACCCCTGTATGGCATATATCTCAAGTATTTGACAGTTTTTGTCTCGCCCGCGACGAAAGTCGCGAAAAGCGAGACATAGGCGTGCAAAGTATGACGACGGCGTTAACTTTTATTAAATGCAGGATATTTTGAAAACCTTTGATGTAGATACATCATATTTGGTCCAGTGGTAGAACTAATCAAGTGCTACCTGATGGACATAACGTCATGTGACACTAACCTCAATTTCACGGTCTAGTGGCCAAGTTTAGTTTTTCTGCTTAAGTACATTTCTCAATAACTAGAAGTGGTAGGTTGATAATATTTGGTATGTAGGTTGGTCTTGGGTAGTACATGTCAGTCTGGCAGGTGACTGTTATCCTTGACCTCAATTTTACGGTCTAGTGGCCACATTAAGTTTTTCTTCTTAAGTCCATTTCTCAATAACTAGAAGTGGTAGGTTGATAATATTTAGTATATAGGTTGGTCTTGGGTATTACATGTCAGTCTGGCAGTTGACTTTTGTCCTTGACCTCAATTTCATGGTCTAGTGGCCACGTTAAGTTTTTCTGCTTAAGTCCATTTCTCAATTACTAGAAGTGGTAGGTTGATAATAATTGGTATGTGGGTTGGTCTCGGGTAGTACATGTCAGTCTGGCAGGTGACTTTTGTCCTTGACCTCAATTTCACAGTCTAGTTAGCATGTTCACTTTTCTGATAAGTTCACCTAGATTTCACATCAATTTAGAGGCCAGCAGGGACTGGCGAGACATCTTTTAGGGTCTTCACTTGTTATCGTTATGTATTACTTTTATTTATACCATGTCCAAGGGATTGTTTTCAACCACTTGATAATTACCGGAAATCATAACCAAGGCAGTCATGGCAAAATACATTTAAAATTTAGTGGAAATTCGGTCTTGCAAATTTTATGGCATATCTGACCAACCAAACGGTCATCGGACCAAAAGTTTCCACACATTTTGTATTATCCGAGATTTCCGGAAAATCATCATGTTTTTCCGATATCAGTTTATTAATACTTTGGAATGTTTACATCTGAGCGGTAGTCAATTTTACCACAATTTTATCAATTTGACGAAAGATTCTTGACAGGAAATGTTAGCGATAACAAAATAAAGTCTCAAATCTACCAGATGATTGTCATTTTTGCAGCCTGAAACATTATTGCCAGTGGTTTTGCCCAAGAACAATGTCAGATATTCGCACCGACACTTTGAAATTTTTTTTACCGGTCCTGCCAAAATATCGGTTTTGTCCGTAGGACAGACGCATTTCGTGAAGACTGCCAAGGTTGATATATGTGCTGCCTGGCATATAAACACTTTACTATTTTTATACAGCCGCAAAAAATTTGAGGTCGTATAATAGTATGGCGCTGTCGTTGTCGTCGTCATCCGCGTCGTCGTCTGTAGACACTTTTGTTTTTGGTCAATAACTTCAGTTCCAGTTGATCAATCCTTATGAAATTTTAATACAATGTTCTTTGGCACACACACAAAAAAAAAGACTTTGAGTGATTTTGGATTTTATGGCCCCTCCCGTTTTTAAAAAAAAAGTCAAAATTGGGTGTATTCACATAATTGGCTGTAGAATTTTTATTATTCATCAGATTTTATTGAGGTTTTTTCAGTGTGCTCCTGAGGAAATTTCCAATCAGTATTATGTCAACGGATTTCAAGTCGTGAGATAAATGGGGCCCAAAAGGGGCGAATCACAAAAATTTTATTTTTTTTATTTCTAGTCCGATTTTGATGCATTTTTTTTCAATGGATTCCTTATGAAAAAATAATATGGTGCAAAACTATTAGATATTTGATAACATGTTTCCTGTCGGAGCTATGAGGGGCCAAACGGGTCCAAAATTGCAAATGTGCAGATTGCATAAAATTTTTATTTTTTATCTGATTTCAATGGAATTTTTTTCTTTACATTCCTCCTGTCTCAATCTCTCAGTAGTATGACAAGGTATTTTGCGTATCTCTTACTGTTTATGAGCTGTAAGGGGTCAATATTGCAATTTTCACAATTTTCACAAATATGTAAAGTCTTTATTTTCTCATTGGATTCAGATTGGTTTTTAATTGTTTTTTTTTCCTACTTTGTGTCCATCTTATTACTGTTTCAGTCTTATTATTGTCTCTATCTAGTTACTGTGTCAAGCATTTTACTGTGTCCACATTCACTTTATATTGCACTTTTTCAAATTTCAGTGGTCGACATGCTGTGCACCGCATAGCCCTTTATTATTTCAGTCTGCGCCAAAAACTTTTTCCATAACTAGTCCTTCGGGCTAGTTGAGGAAACAGATTAACTAGCCGAATCCCATTTTACTAGTCTGACAAAATTGATAAAATTTTTACCGTGATGAAAAGCAATGTAGATTTAGCATGTTGTCTAGAAAGTGCAATATAAAATTTCTGTAACTAAAAATTGTTGCTAGTCTGGTCGGACTAGTGGTTGAAAAAATTTACTAGTCCGAAGTCAAATTTACTAGTCTCGGGCATCGGACTAGTGCCTAACGGAGCAGACTGTTATTTATATCTTTACTGTTGAACAGCAAACCCATGTTTTGACCATTACAACCATTGTTTCAAAACCATGAGGTCAGGGGGAGATAATCATACAATAAAGTTTTGCAAAAGCCTGCAAAATTTTCCATTCAAACAGTTGTCAGAAAATCCTAAGATACATGTACATCAGAGTTTTTGAAATTCGTCAGACCTGCCGGACATACAATGTGTAGGGGGTAAAAAATTTCAAGGTCTGTCAAAAACTTTGGGAATATATACCAGTCCTGATCTATGTCTGACAAAATGAGCAATAGGAATGATCCTGTTTTTGAACTTTTCTCACTGATGCTAACAGTCTAACTCTTTGCTAAATGTGTCAGTCCGATGGACCAAATTTTCTTCAGTTAAAGTTGAAATATTTTATCCTTTGAATAAATTCCACAGGGAATGTTTCATCAATAATATATTGTGTTCTTCATAACCGTATCAAGACGTTTCGGCCATTGGCCTTAATCAGTTTTCACTATATCACACTGTCCTACATGGTGGCTTCTTCCTTTGCTAAAATACTGACAGAATGTTTTACTTGTCCCAATTTCAATGATTAAGCCACCAATTTTCCCAATCGAAAGGGACCTGGGCCCTTGTTGCAAATGATTAGAAAAATCCCTGAAATTGTGAAGTGTCGTCTGAATGGCCGACATTGTTCTTGGATTAAACCGCTGGGAACGAGGTGAAAAACCATTCCAAACAGGAAGCGATAAATAACTAAATATCTAAATTGCATACATGTATGTGCATTTCGAGAACTTATGTCTCATCAGTGCAGATAAACCTTTGGAAGACCATCAAATCAAAGATGCTTAAAAACTGATGGAGAACAAATAACCAATATGATCTAAATGTGAAGCCAAAATCAGCTGAGGACAGAGCTTTGCATGAGGGAGATACTCCTTAGTTTTCAACAAATTTTACAAAAATTTAGCTATTGCAAGGTTCCAAATAAAACCAGCTTTCGGGTCAGCACGGAAGTACTGACTACTGGGCTGGTGAATGAATACCATTGGGGACTAACAGTCCACCAGCAGATGCATCAACTCACTGGTAATTAATAATAATTATACCAATGTTTAGATAAACTGATATAAAAAAATAAACATGATGATCTCAAAAATCCCTAAGTATGTGGAAAGTTTTGGTCTAATGACCTTTTGGCCTGTCCGATAAGCCACAAAAGACTGCCGAACCGAATGTCTGCCAAATTTAAAATGTATTTTGCGAAGACTGTGCTTAGACATTTTTTCAATGAAAAGCATTTTAAAATTGCATTGAATCCATATAATACTTGTGTTTTTTGTAATTTTTTTTCAGAAATATTGCTAAATCATGTAAAAACTGTTTCAGTCAACTGGGAATAAAATTTCAAATAGCGATTCGAACTAGATCTGGTTTTATAAACTATGGAACTTGATCAAGGTAAATACTTTACGGATTTTTTAAAGTAGTTGCCAAAATATAAAATTTGACAAAAATTAAGTCAAATGAATAAATATATCATTTAACACTAATTCTGAGGAGTGAGGATGCATCAATCAATTGTTTAAAATTCATCTTTTGTCAATAAAAATTTCCAAATACAAAAAATGTATCCCTGAACTCTTATACTGTCTTCTGCTGAATACCCTGATATCCAATCGGTGTATATATGGTAGGCTGGAAAATATAATTTACAGCTAGCCCCAAAATCAACATATTTCAAATAAGTGTAATCCATTTACTAGTATACTGGTACATGTATATTTCCCAAAATAAAAATTGAGGGAACGCCCAATCCAATTTTTGTCAGTTATGCATGTAGTCAAAGTAAGTCGAAGGGGGGTTAATTTAATACAGAATTACAGAAGAGCTCTACAGACCGACTGCTAAATAGAGTATATGCTAAATACAGCTCATTAAAATTATTGCAGTTGGAGTTAACATATGTGTTATGGTCTCATGTTCATTTACTCCATATCCTTTCATAAGATATATATCCTTCCGGATCAAGTGGATTACGATATTTCTCCAGTTCGAG
>MJUU01004156.1:324807-337809 GCA_002080025.1 Modiolus philippinarum
GGAGAAATATTGTAATCCACGAGCAAACGGAAGGATATGTTGTTTCTCCAATAACTTTTACTGTGTTTCAGGTGCATATTCAATGGTTCAGCACTCGGTTGTCAACGTTTGCCGCGCTATCTGAAAGCATAGTAACGATCACGTCACAATAGACTTTATGAATGAAATGAAACGTTGTGGGAAACATCGTGCAGAAATTTAACCAACATGTGGATTAAAAATTATAAGTATTTTTAACCAACTAAGAATTGGAGAATATAGTTTCCATAACGAGAACTACAATGTAGTTGATTATGAAATTTCTCACATCGAATTAAATAGATTTTGCAAATGTTTGAAAGCGAGGCTTGCCGAGCTTTCAAACATTTGAAAATTTATTTAACGAGATGTGAGAAATTTCATAATTAACGTGTTTAAGTTGTGGAAACTGTTTCTCTAATGACTGGAGGAAAAACACCTAGATTGTATTCCAAATAAATTTGGCGGGAAATGTCAGGAAATTTGTTCTCCTCTCTAGAGAGGAGAACAAATGTTTCCACACCGTTCAGGAAATGTGAAAACTCGATAGAAATTAGAGAAATACAAATAATTCATTGTTAATTAAGACAATACTAACAGGACACAGAAAATTAAGTACAATTATTTACACGTATTATGAAATGTTGTAAAACTTAAGACTGGCACTGCTACAGACAAAATTTCTGATTTTAATTGTTTAAAATAAAAATTTAGGTCCAGCAAATATTTTCAGAGGGTCTGGCAAAATTTTGTGAGTGCTGGACATATGTCCAGCAAAATTAAACCAATTTCAAAACGTCTGATAATATGTTAAATAGATAAAAATATGACAAAAACATGATTTCCTTATTAAATTTATTTTATTTTCAATCAAAATATGACAAAAACATGATTTCCTTTGCTTATTAAATTTATATTTTTTGCAATGACTGGTTATATGAAACATGCAACAGAGGCTGATATTAGCTAAAAATGAGTATCCAATAGCATAAATAGTGCATTAAAAAATGTGTAAAAACATGAGGTTTGGTTTGTTTACATTTTTCACCCAGCGAAGAGGCTGACAGAAATCTGCATAAGTACATAAAATTGAATATGCATTAGTGAAAATAGGGGTTCCTTGTAAAGGATGGTGGTTTTCAAGTTCATAATATATCCAGGAAAGCTGCTAACAGGGAAGATAGTTAAGCATTGGAAGCTTTGTGAAAACAGATTAGAGTTACATGTATTCTTTTAAAACTACTTTGCAAATAGGAACCAAACTTATCACAGTCGTTGTTTGATGGAGCTCTTTTAAGAATGTGTTCACACATGTCTAAGTCTTTCCAAGATGAACAATGTTTATCACTGGACCTTACGGGGAAATACAGTCTGTGCCAAAAACTTTTTTAATAACTAGTCCTACGGGCTAGTTGAATCAGTGGAGATAATAGATTTACTAGCCCAATCCCAATTTGCTAGTCTCTGGTATCCAACTAGGAAAAATGAAAGGATATGGAGTGAATGTACATGTGACAAAAACGCACACGATACATAGAAAACTCCAGTTTATCAAGGACAGGGCTTTTATTCCTGTCTACATCTTGATGTCGCCTGAAGGTCTTCTGGTATCCAACTAGTCTAGTACAACAGCACAGACTGGAAATATGGTCTGAATTACACCATAGTGTATTATGTTTCATACAACTTAAGATAAAATATTCAGCATGTGATGCACATCTTTATCTCTTTTAAGGTGAGAGAAACTGGATACTGGATCTTCTTTGAGCCCAGGCAGGGGTTGATTCAGAAATAAATCATCAACTTGCCCTTCCAGATTCAGAATTGAGGATACATAAAATTTCAACTAAGCAAGGGGACAATTCGGCATCAAATTTGACTTGCACAGCAGATTTTTCTTGCCCCAGGCAAGCAGGAAAGTGCTTAAATCTATCCTGCCAGCTGAGCAATACAGGCTCTTGGGATGCTCTTTCTTATGTTTTTAATATATGAAAATATAAAAAGTATAGTTAGCTCTCCTGGCTTATGCCAGGGTGAGCTTTTGCCATCACTTTGCGTCCGTCAGCCCGGCATAAACTATTAATAAAAGATCTTCTCCTCTGAAACTACTGGACCATTTGGAACCAAACTTTGCCACAATAGTCCTTGGGTGGTCCCTTACAGAATAGGTGTTTTTCAGGTCTGCATGATAACCAAGATGGCTGCAAGCGGGAAACATAGTTTTAACATTAGACCCTATGGGAAAACACATTCAAAGATCTTCTTCTCAGAAATGCTGAGCCAGTTGGTACCAAACATGCCAAACTAGGCCACAATAGTTCTGGGGTGGTCCCTTACAAAAAAGGTGTTTTTAACTTTGTGCTATATCCAACATGGCTGCCAATGGAAGAACATAGTTTTAATATTAGGCCAAAATAATTAGTTGGGTTTCCGGTTGGCTGACCGACCCACGTCTAGACCCCTGACTCAAACTTTTTTATTCCAACTTCAAAAAAAATAAAAAGTTTGGATACCCGACCGACCACGTTTACTTTCCCGTTTGTAAAACTTTGCAGATTTTTTTATCACGATATGATGCTTTCATTAGATAATGTTCATATCTGAGCACATTAATTGACCAAAGAATGTCTTGTAATGCTGTTTACAAATCAAAATCTAAAAGAAAAGCCAAGAAAAATTGTTTTTGTGCCATTGTTTTCGGCTTCCTGTTACAGTAAGTTCGGGAATTTGAGCAAAAATTCATGTCATAAAAAGAAAAGAAAATGAAATTTTATTTCTTATATGGGGGTCGCACAGGGGGTATCGCGCACGCGAGTATGAGAAATAAAATTTCACAACACGAGGAACGAAAAATTAGAAATTGGCTTGCACGAAGTCTTTTTTTCGGTTTGCACGAAACATGGCAAATAACAACCCTTCAGCACGGCAACACGTGAAATAAAAAACGGCAAACATGCTGCACGAAAATAACCCTGTGCCACCCTCTTATATGTGACCTCAAATGGAAATTGTGTTTTATTTAGTACCGGTAGATATTTATCGAAAATGAACCATTTGAAGGAAAGAATATAGGAAACAACCCCGAATATTTGATTTTTCTTATCATTAAAAGATTGTTTTTCTATTTGAAGTATATTTTTTCTCGAAAATTTAAAAAGCGTGACATTTAAAGGGGTGAGCGTGAGAGCGTGATTTTGGGCTGGGAAGCGTGACTCTCACGCCCAAAACGTGAGACTTGACAGGTCTGGATACCCCTAGCGTCCGTGTTGGCATCCGCGTCTGGTTAGGAAGAATGGTTAAGGTCCATTCCCGCTTACTGACATGCCCCATATCAACCATATTGGTATGCCTGATGCATTTTGGGATGACGACTGGAATGCATGCTTCGTATGCTGTCTCTGACCTACATTTAAAGCATGAGCGACTTGGTTAGGTGGAATAGTTAAAGTCCATTCCCACTTACTGGCATGGCCCACATCAACCATATTGGTATGTATGATGCATTTTGGGATGACAAGAACAATGCATGCTTCGGATGCTGTCTCTGACCTACATTTTATGCATGAGCGACTTACAGTACAGAAAGAGACGTACCATAACAAATCACTTGGAAAGACATAAATTTTAATCCTTTAGACATAAAATCAAAGACATTCTATCACTTTTATAGACCAATAAAGCCATAAAGTCCATTCCCGCTTACTGACATGCATGGCCCACATCAACCATATACCATATTGGTATGTATGATGCATTTTGGGATGACAACAACAATACATGCTTCAGATGCAGTCTGTAAACTACAATTTATGCATGAATGAATCTGTTATAAAGAATGATTATAGTCCATTGGGCTGGGAAGCGTGACTCTCACGCCCAAAGCGTCTGGATACCCCTAGCGTCTGTGTTGGCATCCGCGTCTGGTTAGGAAGAATGGTTGAAGTCCATTCCCGCTTACTGACATGGCCCACATCAACCATATTGGCATGTATGATGCATTTTGGGATAAAAACAACAATGCATGCTTCGGATGCTGTCTCTGACCTAAATTTTAACCATGAGCGACTTGGTTAGGTGGAATAGTTAAAGTCCATTCCAGCTTACTGACATTGCCCACATCAACCATATTGGTATGTATGATGCATTTTGGGATGACAATAACAACGCATGCTTCGGATGCTGTCTCTGACCTACATTTAAAGCATGAGCGACTTGGTTAGGTGGAATAGTTAAAGTCCATTCCCGCTTACTGACATGGCCCACATCAACCATATTGGTATGTATGATGCATTTTGGGATGACAAGAACAATGCATGCTTCTGATGCTGTCTCTGCCCTACATTTAATGCATGAGCGACTTGGTTAGGTAGAATGGTTAAAGTCCATTCCCGCTTACTGACATTGCCCACATCAACCATATTGGTATGTATGATGCATTTTGGGATAACAAGAACAATGCATGCTTCGGATGCTGTCTCTGACCTACATTTTACGCATGAGCGACTTACAGTACAGAAAGAGACGTACCATAACAAATCACTTGGAAAGACATAAATTTTAATCCTTTAGACATAAAATCACAGACATACTATCACTTTGATAGACCTAAAAAGCCATAAAACAGAGAGGGGAGCATTAAATTTTATTACCAATTTTTCCTGTAATTTCTTTGAAGTCTACCTGCATAATTAAATTTTTACCTGTACAACCAGAATTTTCCTTACAAATTTTGAGTTTTATTGCCCCAATAAAAAAATTCTCAAGGTGAAAATTAATCCCCATCACTTTCCAAGACATTCCCACTATCACAGTGATTAGTTATGGTATCTTTCTGTACTGTAGTTAGGTAGAATGGTTAAAGTCCATTCCTGCTTACTGACATGGCCCACATCAACCATATTGGTATGTATGATGCATTTTGGGATGACAACAACAATGCATGCTTTGGATGCTGTCTCTGACCTTCATTTTACGCATGAGCGACTTGGTTATGGAAGAATGGTTAAAGTCCATTCCCGCTTACTGACATGGCCCACATCAACCATATTGGTATGTATGATGCATTTTGGGATGACAACAACAATGCATGCTTCGGATATAAAGAGCNATTATAGTCCATTCCTGTTTACTGACATGTGCAACATGTGACAATGCTGCGCAACGAGGTGAGATTAGCAGGCTGTGGCTGCTTTCTATGTTTTTATGCCTTAGACCCTATGGGAAAACACATTCAAAGATCTTCTCCTTTGAAACTGTATTGTACTCGGCCAATTGGACCCATACTTTTCCACAATAGTCCTTTGATGGTCCCTTACAAAAATGGTATGTCCATGCGATATCCAAGATGACCGCCATCGGGAAACCTAGTCATTGGACCCTTTGGGAAAACACTTTCAAAGATCTTCTCTGAAACTACTGAGCCAATTGGCACCAAACTTGGCCACAATAGTCCATAGATAGGTCCCTTTCAAAAAAATGTTTTTCAGGTCAGCGCTACATCCAAGATGGCTGCCAGCAGGAAACATAGTTTTAACATTAGACCCTATGGGAAAACACATTCAAAGATCTTGTTCTCTGAAACTGGTGAGCCAATTCCACAATAGTTCTTGGGTGGTCCCTTACAAAAAGGTGTTTTTAAGGTCCGTGCGATATCCAGCATGGCTGCCAATGGGGGAACATATATATATATATATATAGTTAACATAAGACCCTAAGGGAAAACAAATTCAAAGATCTTCCTTTTTGAAACTTCTTGGCCAATGGGACTCAAACTTAACCACAATAGTCCTTGGATGGTCCCTTACAAAAAAGGTGTTTTTCAGGTCGGGCGATATCCAAGATGGCCGCCAGCGGGAAATAGATTCAACATTGGACCCTATGGGAAAATACATTCAAAGATCTTCTCGAAACTACAAATGTACTGGGCCAATTGGCACCAAACTTGTCCACAGTAGTCCTTGGGTGGTCCCTTACTCAGGTCCGTGCTATATCCAAGATGGCCGCCAGCAGGAAATATATATATAGTATCTATCCTTTCAAGTTGTTGCTTATCATAGTTCTACTGTGGAAATGGTTAAACTTTAAAAGTTCGAGCTGTAGCGAGAACTTTTATGTTTAACCCTTGAGACAGAAGAACAGGGACAAACAACGACTTGTAAATGATAGATGTCATTTCTCTAATTCTGAAACTTATGCTATTTTCATGATTTTTAGTTTCTACCCCACCGTGGGCCTCTACAATCAATACTATGGTATCACCGGAAATGAAATTTACATTGTATGGAAATCAACACAAACAAGCTTTCATAGGTGATTCACGATTAATAAACAAAGTATGCTTCAAAAATACTTGTAACATTGATTTAGACTCAAATTAAGTGTATGTAAGGTATATTTTGCTGTTTGAACATAAGTTTGTGACCTTTTCATTATCCAATGAAATTGCGAGATCAATTTTTGCACATGTTGGAAAACACTTTGATATCCCAATACATGGAATGAAATTGACGAGAACAGCATAAGAATTAGAGAAATATAGTTTTAACATTATATAGATATATATATTGGACCTTATGGGAAAACACGTTCAAAGATCTTCTTCTCTGAATCTACTGAACCAATTTGCACCAAACTTGCCCATAATAGTCTTTCGGTTCTTTTACAAAAAAAGTGTTTTTCAGGTTTGCGCTATATCCAATATGGCTGCTAGCAGGGAACATAGTTTTAACATTGGACCCTATGGGATAACACATTCAAAACTTTTCTCTGAAACTACTTAGCCAATTACAACCAAACTTTGCCACAATAGTTCCCTTGGTGATCCCCTGCAAAAAGGTGTTTTTCATTTCCAGCTATATTCAACATGGTCGAAAGCAGGGAACTTAGTTTTAACATTAGACCCTATATGGGAAAACACATTCAAAGATCTTCTCCTCTGAACTTCAACTACTGAGCCAGTGGAACCAACCTTGGTCAAAATAGTCTTTATGTGGAGACTGAAAAGAAAAATGTTGTTTTTTTTTTTTCAGGTTCACACTTTATCCAAGATGGCTGCCAGCAGGGAACATACATTGTAGTTTAACATTGGACCCCATGAGAAACACTAACAGAGGTCTTCACCCCTTAAACAAATTGGGCATAACTGGAACTATAGTTTAACTATATATATGGGCTCTTTATTTTTTAACATAAAATGTCTATGTTAATCAAGATCCAGGTGAGTGATACAGGGTCTAGAGAGCCTCTTGTTTTAGAAAAAATTAACTTTTTTTAAAAAATATTTTGTTTAATTTCAGATAATTAGAAGATGGGAAGGCATTATCTGCTTTCATGGTAGTGGTCATTAATGTGTCGTAGAAGAATTGAGAAACTTATTTTTCAACCATGGGGACTTCCAAGCATAAATGTAGCCCCGTTGTTGCTCAGCATGATGGACGATCTGAAACAGATAAAACCATAGAGACACCCATATGGGTAGAATCTCATGATAGCGAGACAAAATATGTTCTTTCTCTCCAACTGCAATCTGTGATGCCACGACATCGAACTTCTCCTAAAACAATACTCAAAGCTAGTATAACAACTGTATTAGCAATTACTCTAGGTTTTATAGTGCTGTATACAATTTTACTTAGGTACTTTACTCCAACTGTACCATACAGTAGTTTTCACAAAAATCGAATAAAATTCATTCCAAAAAATGGTGGATCAAATTACGTAACAACAAGGCACAGTTATTATAGTGTCAAATGGAATATATCCGAAATTTTAGGAAAAACTCCAGGAAATATATGCAAAAGTGGAATAGAATTTATAATTCTCATCGTCTCAGCTCCTGAAAATGTAAAAAATAGACAAGTTATAAGAGAAACTTGGTGTAATCCTACTTCATACAAACATTCCCAAAATTCATGGCAGTGTTTATTTCTTATAGGTCAGTCACAGTCTAGGGCATTGCAAAATGATTTACAAAATGAATTTAAATCTTACAGAGATATATTATCAGGCAGCTATATAGATTCATACAGAAACTTGACTCTGAAAGTCATGCAAGGATTCCATTGGGCAAGCCGGTTTTGCCATGCCAAATTCATTCTTAAAACAGATGACGACTGTTTTGTCAATACTCACAACTTATATAATCTCATTATTCATCACCAAGATGTTCATAGTTTGTACATAGGTCATGTGAACTCAGATCCTGAGAGACGCAAAGTCATACGAGCTAAGGACAATCGATGGCATGTCTTACAGGAGGAATACAGTGAAGAATTTTATCCACCATACATCAGTGGTGTGGGATATTTATTATCGGCAGATGTTGTACATAAATTAGTAAATATTAGTCAGTACATTAATATAATTCCAAATGAAGATGCCTATATAGGAGTGTTAGCTCAGGAAGTTAATATTTCCCCCACATTTAGTGGAAGATTTCAGCTGTCGTCCAGAGGATGGTCGCTATGTAACTATATCTATTTATTAGTTTTTCACAGAGTAGAACCGAGCCAACAGAAAGATGTATTCAGCAAAACTCTCCAAGCATTACAAGAGTGTAAAAAGTCTAAAACATTAACATGGAATTAAAAGGTAGGTCAAGTATACATGATCTGTGGACAGAGACGTTGTGTAGGGTTAGAAAGGGCATTGGGTAAAACATGAAAAGTTCCTTTGTATTTTTATCTCTTTTTTTGTTTTGAAATTGTGGATCTCGTCTACATAAAGCACTGTACTGTTCACACTATGTAAATGATGTCCTCTATAAAATGTGCCTTCGTGTTCTATGTTAGAAATTAAGAAGGCACAGTACACCATATGATATAGTGTCCTTAGTGGAAATGTGCCTGCGAATGTTTCCTAAAATCCAGGTAAAAAGAAACATGAAGACACATTTTATTAAGGACACTGTTTATATCGAGAAGGCACAGTACACCATTTACACAGTGTGCTGTTTATGAATTTAGCATTGTTGCAAAACTTTGAAATTTGTATCAAACAATTAAATGAATTAATATGACTACATGTAATTACTGCTTGTCATTTATGTTTTTATACATAATTTTTATCCCAAGCCACAATAAGGTACTTGGATATGCTAACAAAGGGTGTCTGTCCATCTCTCTGCCTTATTTGATTTCTCACTGGATACATACAGCAGCTTTACATGTAGCTCATTGCTGCCTTAAGCCAGTTCAAAGATAAGTCATTGGAGAATATTTTTGCAGGAGTTGTGCCTCTTTATAACTTTCAAAATTGACAAAATACATATTTGCATGTACTATAGCAAATTAATTTGTCATTAGTTTTGAGAAGCTTTAGCTCAACATGCTCAAGGATGGCTTACAAATGTAAGCGAGTTCAAAGATGAGTCATGGTCTTCTGTAGTAATGCTCCTTAAAATTCCTTGAAAATTTACAAATCATATTCGTTAACTGTGAGAACTTTAGCAAATTAATTTCTCATTTGATATTGATAATACTTGTACAGTGAAACCTGTCTAAAACTAAACGCTTTCGGACCGTTTAGATAGGTATTTGGTTTACACAGGTTTAAAATAAAAAGATTTTGTCAGATACTAAGGGACTTCAAAATGACTTTGGTTTAGACAGGTTTCTGGTTTAGTCAGGGTTTGGTTTAAACAGGTTTAACTGTAATATTTATATAGTAGCTTAGTTCAAGGATACAAATCAATTTGAGGAAAAAATTATGATTTGGCTGATCTTTAATCTTCTTACTGTAGATGTACAAATGTACATTTGTTGTATATCAAAGCAAGTGAATTCAAAATAGATGTGTTTAAAGTGTACAAGTTTATACATGGTACATGTATGCATGGTTTCAGATAGAAGCTTTGGGGATATATGGCCACTCGTAGCAACCTTTTGCTGTTTGAAAGCTTATCCACAAATACATTGTAATGTTTCATTGCAATAGTTAGCAACAACAAAAAAAACAAAGGCAGAAACATATAGGGACAGTTAAAAATGATCATATGCCTTTAAAGTTGTACACCAATATATTTATAAGTTAGTCTAATAGACGATATCATATTTATTTATGAAACAATTTAATGTATTTTGTACTAAATGTACTGGAATTTTAAATGTCTTTAAGGTGTCTGAAGGTTTTGCTAACAAAGGCAATAACTTATTATGAATAATCTACATTTGCACTTTAATGTTCAACTTCATTGCCTAATGCTGTCCAAGATTTGCTTCTTTGCCCCTATCCATAGGTTGCCTTCATTTCTGACTGTCTTTGTAACTGAATGCCATTAAAAAAGACAAACGAACACCTTTCTACATGCTTTATTTGCTGACTTGTTGAGTGTATTCATATAGACGTATGTACTGAGTAATTTGCCTTGCATTCATTTGATTAAACATTAACATTCAAATTAAATGTTGTGTATAAAATTTTGAATCATTCATTTAACTAATTTTGACATTTTTTACTCAAACAAAACAGATCAGTGATTGAATTAGACAGACATATTTTAAATGGATTTAATTTTAAATCACATAAACTTGGCAAAAATCTTAAACTTCTGTTTAAGTAGGTCATTATTTAAACAACGTGAGTGTATCAGGTGTCCGTCAAATCTTAAGATTTATGTTTTAAACAGTTATACTGTAAACATTTTTTCCTTTACATACACCATGTACACAATGAAGTATGAACTTTTGAGCTAATATATTATAATTTTGATGACGAAAATTTAAGGGTGAATTGTTGATGTTCTGTCTAGTGATCTCTACATACAGCTAGGACATTTTTGGGTATCTTTGCGCGCAAAGATATCTATTGTTGCCGAAGGCTCAACTCAATTCCCCAGAAATCTCACTACCCTTTTTCATATTCCAACACAAGAAAAAAGTCCCATTTTCGAAGCATAAACGTGCTTTTAAAGACTTTCCTGCAGAAGAAAGCAACAGTAAGGCAGAAAAATAAATCAACAAGTTGGAAGAAATAACATTGGTATGAAAATGTTACGATGATTAATATTTTGCATACATGTGCGATATATTACCCCCCCTTCCTTTTCTAAAAACGTAGAGTCAGGTCTCGGAATCAGAATCCCTTATCAAAATCCTCCAAACTATCGGATGCTAGTGATGTTACTTTTTTTATATTTCCAAGTTTGCCTAAAATTATCTAGGCTGTATATCAAGTTTGCAGTGCACACGATGTTTTTGTTTGTTTACAAAATATGCGCATGCTCATGGTTATGTAACTTCAATCATTAGGCGGGAAAATTTGAACTTCAATATTCAAGTGTTGTAAATATCTCATTATGGCAGGAATACGATAAACGATGTCTTTGCAATTTGTTCACAAATGTCTGCACATGCGTAGATGGTTGTGTTAAAAAGTAAAAGCTTCAGTAGCACTGTGGAAGGATAACATGATAATAACACTGATTGATGAGTGTTGATCCGGAGTGTTGATTGAGGCAGTCATTAGGACATGTGTTGTTTACATAGCAATTATATAATTAGTCAGCAATGATATCAACACATTTATGTTTTAATAGGACCGTATTTATTAATGTCACTAATTACCTCCCTTGTGTAATTTTTCATTTTATAAATTGTGGCCCAAAAACTTTTCTGCTGCCACTGAAATCCCCCCAAAATTGTTGTAATATTTTGAAAATTTTGTATGTTACTGTTTTTAACAATATGCTGGGATATTTCACAATACGTTTTGTTTTGTTGGAAATAAAAATAAAGAATTACATCTTTTTATAGTAAAATTTGTGGATTGCTATTATACTAAGGAGATTTGTCATTTTAAGCTCTGGGATTGTGCACATCTCATTCATGGAAATGAAATTAGATTTCAGTTCCACTGTGTATTAAAGAAAATGCATGTGCAGGTACATTTTAATAGCTTCTGTTAATTTTTTTACATGAAAAAAATGTAAAATTTTATCAGACTGGGAGTGGCCTCACTTCATCTGATTCAGATACTGAACAAATTTTAAGTATTTTAAAATTTCCTTGTGACTAGATTTAGAGATGTTAGACTTGGGGCATTGGTTGTAGTCCTTTCAAAAATTAAAACAGCATTATTGAAAAATAGTGAAATAATAGCATTATTAAAAAAAAACAATTTTTTTTTATAGTTGGTGATAAATGATCATCTAAGAAGAAGTGAAAGTGTTTAAAAACAATTAAATTTCTCATGCCTTCCTTCAGTCCAGACCAAATTAATATGTTCACTGTTGAAATTTGTAATTTAAGAGTTTTCTTGTATGATGCAAATGTATCTTAAGAAAGAATTTGATATTTTATCCAATGTTGATTGTAATTTATGGTCAGGTTTTATTATACGACCGCAAAAATTTTTGCGGTCGTATATTGGTATGGTGCTGTCGTCGTCGTCGTCGTTGTCGTCGTTGTCGTTGTCGTCGTCGTCATCTGTAGACACTTTAGTTTTTGGTCAATAACTTTAGTTCCAGTAGATCAATCCTTATGAAATTTTAACATAATGTTCTTTGGTACAAAAGGAAGGCTTGGCTCAGTTTTGGTAATTGTGGCCCCAACCGTTTTTAAAAAAGGGGCCAAAAGGGGTTAAATTGGGTGTTTTCACATGTTTGTTTGTAGAATCTTTATTATTAATCGGATTTTGATGGGGTTTCTTTCAGTGTGCTCCTGAGGAAATTTCCAATCTGGAGTATGCAACGGATTTCACGTAGCATGTACCGCTCACGAGATAAATGGGGCCCAACAATCGCAAATCTCTAAAAAAATAATTTTTTTATTTTAAGTCCGATTTTGATGCAGTTATTTTTAATGGATTCCTTGTGATAAATTAATATGGCGCTCAACTATTATATTTTTGATAACTTGTTTCCTTTCCCAGCTATGAGGGGCCGAACGGGGCCAAAATTGGGAATTTGCAGATTATGTCAAATCTTTATTTTTCATCGGATTTCGATGGGATTTTTTTCTTTGGATTCCTCTTGATCTAAGCTTTCAG